>CAIGQZ010001474.1:8053588-8072966 GCA_903798205.1 Danio tinwini | reverse complement strand
CTATCTATCTATCTATCTATCTATCTATCTATCTATCTATCTATCTAGAGATGCTATCTGGAGATGCTATCATTTTTTTTCATCTTATATTTTATTTAAGGGGTACCTATTTTACCCCTTTTATGAGATGTAAGATAAGCCCTTCATATCTCCAGAAAGTGTCTGTAAAGTTTCAGCTCAAAATACCCATCAGATTATTTCTTATAGCCCAACGCAATCTCACGGCAATTCGTAACTTTTTTATTTAGTGGCTAATTTGTATGAATGTGTACGATCTGATTCGTACAAATAGGTACGATTTGCTCATTACCCAATGACGGTTGGGGTTAGGGGTGGGGTTAGGTGCTACGCCTCCTTTTTAAAATCGTACATTTTCGTACGACTAAACTCATACGAATTCGTACGAATTAGCCACTAAACTGACAAAACGTAAAATACTTACGTTTCCTCGTGAGATCAGGCTGTATAGCCTCCAGAATGTGCTCATTTTGGTGTCTGAGTATACTGTAGCTGTTTTTGCAGCCTGTGGCTTTAAATGCTAATGAGCTGCTTTTCCCAGCCCTCATCAGTGAGTGAGGAAAGCCTGTCTCACCGTGCGCATGATCCTCTCATTTGTTATTTACCTGCTTTCTTTTGCTCGCACAAAAAGCTGTGTTTGTCAGTCCTGCTGCTTCTCGATTCTAAAATCACATCTGTAGGCATATAGACAAATGGTCATAAACGAACAGTCTAATCTGTAGTGACGACAAGCCAGTACTGGCAATTTAAAAATGAGTTTCAGCCAGCCAAAGTGGCTAGTGGGAGTGGCTGTCTAACCCGCCACAACCGAAATCAACCCGACAATTTTATATATGTCATATATATTAAAACCTATATCAAAACCTATATTAAAACATATATGTATATATAGTTTTTTTTTTCCATGTGGGACGTAAAGGTTCTGTTTTGTAATTAACAAAATCAAACAAAACATTTTCCCATAGTTAAGAAAAGTCTTTATCAACATTCTCAACTAAAAAAAAGAAATTTTTTTTAAAGCAAATTAGAATAACTTCATTGCCAAAATAAGTAAACTATGGACCCAGGGTGTTGCTTACAAAAGGAAAAAATAGTATCAATATATATTTTTCTATTTTATTAAGAGAGTATTCACTGGATATGTAAGATGAATAATTCTAAATAAAACTTCTTTTATTTGTAATTAAGTAGATACTTGGAATGAGCCATCATTTTTATCAATCAATATCAGGAACTAAATAATTCCAATTAAAAAGTAACATTTGGAACTGATACAATTCCATTAAGAATTTAAGAGCGTATTGATTTGTTTGAAGAAGTTGCAGAGAAACAACATTTTAAAACATAGTAGAATGGTCTAAAGGAGGGGGTCGGGGGGCCCATATGATGAGTCTTACACAAATGCAGTTTGCAGAACACACACACACACACACACACACACACACACACACACACGGTTATTATATTGGTTAAGAATAAGATAGTGATTTTACATATTATACATATAGTGTCTTTATTACAAACATGCTCTGTTTTAAAAACGTTTTAAACTTATAAAACTTGAAAAAAATCACAGAGAGTTGAAACAAATAACATTTCAAAAAATGTTTTGTGAACGTGTATAAATGTTACTATAGAAACATGGCGTTTGTCAATCAATTCAAAATCACACTTCTACGACACGTTGCGTTGCGGTGAGCCTCAAAATCACTGGGATTTGGGTCCTATTCTAACGTCAGGAAATTTAAAAAAAGAGACTTGTTGGGTTTATATCCCTCCAATATGACTAGACACACTACACACAGTCCTGTCCAAACAGCTTACAAAAGTTGATTTTCATCATAGGTGCCCGTTAACATGTCTGTTAACTGACTGACTTTGCATGTCAGTATAAAAATCGCACTTGTGAAAGTCCTAAATTCAATGTGGGGAAAAGTGACCTCCCTCCTCCCAATGCCTTTATGTGCAGAATGAATGACCATCTTTAACTTCTCAAGTTTTATTTTATTGCCTTGCCACGGCTCATGGATTACCATTAAAATGCAATCAGCATGAGTGCTCATGTATGAGTGCGAACCCGTGCCTGTAAAGCGTCTGTTGCATGAACACATTGAGTAATCAGTGGTCAAAGAAAAGAGAGCTTTGTGGAAACAGCATCTTAAAAAATAGGTTAAGGCACATTTTTTGGAGAAAAGGAGTGAAAGAAAGTTGATAGAGGAAGCAAGATAATAGAGAGAAGAACACACGCACACACATCGAAGGAGGCTGAGTGGATTGTCTGGATCAGATTTCTGTGGTAATGGTTGGGTGGGTCAGTGGTTAAACTGCTCTCACAAACACATTCCAGAGCTGAGGCAGAGCGCATCTGGTGTGCAAGTGCAGACAAGCAGAGCCAAGAGCTTCCTCACAGCAAATCTCTCTCTCTCTCTCTCCCTTTCTCTTTCTCTCTCGGGCTCCCCTTCCAAAATCTTGATTTTTTTCTTGAATACTTTAACACCATGGTTAACCCTCATGTTCTGTTTGAGGTCTTGGAGACCCCAGGGTCAATCAAATAGCCAAAAAGCATGCTGAAATGAATAGATCTAATATTGTATGCACTCTCTTTTTAACACAACTGGAGAAATGTAAAAACAAATAAAAACAACACTGCCTGTGCTTATTTAAAAGATCCAAAGGTGTCAAAGAATGGTCCCATGTGACAACTCTTGAATTTCAAGCATTTTCCTTCAGCTTAGTCCCTTGATACATCAAGGGTTGCTGCAGCGGAATGAACCGCCAACATCTAGCATATGTTTTACACAGCTGATGCCCTTCCAGCTGCAACCCAGTACTGGGAAACATCCATACACACTCATTCACACACATACACTACGGCCAATTTAGTTTATTTAATTCACTTATAGCGCATGTCTTTGGACTGTGGGGGAAACCAGGGCACTGGGAGGAAACCCACGCAAACACAGGGAGAACATGCAAACTCCTCACAGAAATGCCAACTTGCTGTGAGGAGACAGCAAATTACTGAACCACCGTGTCGTCCCCAAGTGTTTTGGGCATATAATAACTTTTCAGAAAAAACTGCAGAAATTTATTGTATTCAAATTCTTGACCGTCTTTGTGCACAACTCACGTTTATAAGGCCATAAGGCTTTTAATGGAAAATAGACTACCTTTGGTTTCCTGTAGTTCTTTATACTGTACAATGGACATTGTTTTATTGTAGTTTGTATTGAAAAGAAAGTGATATTCAGAATCAGTAAACTTAAAAAAAAAGAAGCAATAATGCAGCTGTAGCTAAACTAATATTATATTGTTCAGCGAAGTGAAGTTTCCTAAACTAATTTCAAGAGGAGCATGTGATATGATTGATAGCTGCTGGTCCCCCATCAGTAATCATTAGCTAGCCAATCGGATCATTTCAAACTCAACATAAATATCCCGCCTAACTTTACTCCCTATCTTCATTTTGGAAGACCCCCCACTTCTCCCTCCTCTTTTAAAGTTTCATCCAGGATTTGGTGACACGGTGGCTCAGTGGCTACCCACATAGCAAAATTTTTCTGGCCCAGATCTGGCCCACACAATCAGATTTTGCTTGGCCCACATGCCGCAGTGAATTACCATACATGATTGGACCAAGTCTGGCTTCCATACTAAGTCTAAACCTGGACCAAGTCTCAGCCAAGTTACAGTTTTTCTCAGTCGCTTTGGTGCATTTCTCACACTATTTACATTTGCACAACAGTTAATGCATTTCTCAAAACAATTAGTACAAACTGCAAAACCTAGTGGATAACCTGCAAAAGCGTGTCACTTGCTCAAAATGGATAGCTCATTCCTCAAAAGCAAGTATTGATGTCAATGAAAGTGTCAGTGTCATCAAAATGAAAAGTCCTGACACCATTGTTTATGAACAAGATAGTCAAATGGCTTTGGTCATGTTTTCATTATGACAGTTTACATCTTTTCCAATGCAAAAAAGTTAGATTTTGGTGACACGTCCTGAAAATGCTCAAGACAGCACTATATACTATTTGCACAGCCATTTGAAAACTACAGTAAAGTTAGACAACACTGCATTTAGTGAGGTATCTGAGTACAAGACACTGAATATGTATGTTTCACATTTCTACTGCATTTGCTCTTTACAATTCAAATTTATTCACAGCATTGTGGAAAATAATAAATATACCCTTATTTACAACACGCATAAACTTCCTTTGGGTAGAGCTGTGCACAACTCTAAACAATATTGCGGTACATATTGAAACTGAACCCACAACATACACAGGTCTGTAAATCATTCATGAAATTGTTCAATTTAGAAGACATTTTCAGAAAAAAAAGATTTAAAGTTTTTAAATAAAATTTTTATTTTTTTTATTTTTAAATAAAACTATTAGTTTTATATGGAATGACTAATCAGCATCCACAAGTTTAGTTAATTTTGTCTGACATGACATAAGCAAATGATAATGTTACAACCAGCAGAGTTGTATGAAAGCAATTGATGCATGTCCAAAAGCATTTGCAATTTGCTGAAAGGAATGAGAAACTGCTACTATGATGTGCACAAATGACTAATTGTTTTGAGAAATGCATTAACTGTTGTGCAAATGTAAATAGTGTTGTGAGAAATGCACCAAGGCGACTGAGAAAAACTGTAACAACCGATAACTGGGCCTGAACTTGGCCAGATATGTTGGTGTGTCACCACCACAATGAATTTGATAAACCCATGAAGCATTTTGCTTTATGGCTATGCTTTTCTCTCAAAGCAACCTGATTGCTAGAGTTGTTATCCTTACTCAAAAATATTTTTTATGTATTTTAAAAGTGGGTCAAGAGAGGCCAAACTTATGTGGCCCACATATAAATTTTTAACATCTGGCCTAAATACTACATTTGATACCTGTCCCAAATCTTGTGTGCCAACTTAAAGATGGTGCCACCTCTGTCAAACCTGGGCCATACATGCTGAATGCCAGTGGTGGACAAATCCCTGCTGTGCTAGCTTTATGCCAAATCTTTGCCAGAATTCTTTGCTACCTGGGTAACACTGCTGCCTCACAGCAAAAAGGTCGCTGGTTCAAGTCCTAGCTGGGTCAGTCGGCATTTCTTTGTGGAGTTTACATGTTCTCCCTGTGTTTGATAGTAACAGTCCTGCACTTTAATACTGAGCTTCTCTATGTGAATATGCACTGGTGTGGTTGGCGGCCTATTCGTATAGAGCTGTCATTGTTAATCAACAAATAGGTCAAACTAATTGGGGAAGCTCTAAAGAACTACTTGTTGTCATACATGCTCATTGACCAGGCGGGAGTCTTGGACTCATGTGTCTCTAAGCTCAGGGTTCTCTTCCAGGACAGCATACCAAACGTACTAACACCACCAAGCATTATCTAAGTATGAACTCTTGAAATTCAGTTCGGCTTATTATAGTGACAACAATATAATGAAAATGAAAGATTTTTCTATCAAGTAAAAAAAATAAACTTTTGCACAGACTCAAAACTGTTAAAAGGATTCTCTTTCTCTCAGATCTTTATTATCCATGCCAGGCCAGTAGGTGGCAATGTCACTTTATAAAGAAACACAAACTGTGCCTGTGTATATATGGTCATATAATTTTGGTTTTACTTGTAGATGCCTTACAAAAGTTTTTTAAGGGCGAGTTATCACAACAAATACATTTTAAAAATAGAAATTGTTATAGGGCAGCAGGGTGGCTCAGTGGTTAGCACTGTTGCCGCACAGCAAGAAGGTCGCTGGTTTGAGTGCCGGCTGGGCAAGTTGGCATTTCTGTGTGGAGTTTGCATGTTCTCCCTGTGTTTGCGTGGGTTTTCTCTAGATGCTCCGGTTTCCCCCTCAGTCCAAAGTCCTGCGCTGGTGAATTGAATAAACTAAATTGTTCGTAGTGTGTAAATGTGAGAGTGTATGGGTGAGTCCCAGTACTTGGTTGTGGCTGGAAGGGCATTTGCCGCATAATGCTGCATTTTAGACTACTTGTGAATGCATTTAAAAAAATTATGTTTTGTTTTTTTAACTGAAATTTGGGTAAAATACCCCTTTAACTGCCTGCTCTACCGAATGGTTGACCATGTATTGACTGTTTTAAATAATGACTGTTAAAGTCATTTAATGAATGACTGCTTTAAATAATGGCTTTCCTCACACAGCATTGTTGGTTTACAAAAAAAAACAAAAAACAAGCAAACATAATCCTGTTGCACTACTACACTTGATTTTGGTTTTATTATAAAAAAAGAAAAGAAAAATGTGTTAAATGAGAATCTGAAATATTTTATGGCATACTTAAAAAAAAAGACTATTTAGTGTATAAAAATGTTGTATTTAGATTTTTTTTAAATAAATTGGTCTTACACTTTAATTTCTTTTCAGATTTTCATAGTATATGTATTAATTCTAGTACTTTTACCATAAACTAACATATCAACCATTTGGTAGAGCCTGATATTTTAGAAACTTTGGGACGTGTTGAGAAAAAATGTGTTAACTAGTGACTTTAAGAGTTAAGAAATAAAATCCAATTTTTTTTTCTTGGTGGGACAGTTAAAGGATTAAGGACCAACCAAACTGTTGGGTAAAATAATAATCCAGCATTTTTAGCATTGTGGGGATTGTTTAGAAAGTATAAAAAATGCAATGGAAAACATTTTTTTTAGTACATTATTGTCATGTAAGCATACCCCTAGACTCAGCTCAAGCAAGTTAATAGCAAGGAACAAATAATCTATCTAAACAAATGGTTATAAACCAACTTTCAAACAGATATCATGCTAAGAAAGTGACATTACTACTGTATATGCTACATTTTCCAAACACAACTACTACACTGAATTAGAAATACTGCCATTGTATTGTCTAGTAAAACATACTCCAAAAATCTTTGCTTACAACTGCAAATAAATAGTGTTTTTGTTTTACAATGTGGTCTTGATTCTTAATTACAAAGTGTGTGCTGACGTCATAGCAAAACATGCATATAATAATAATTTTGAATGAAAAAATAACTATGCACTTTTAGTCATTTGTTAAAATGAAGTACAGTAAAAAAACAATGAAGGTTAACTAAAAAGCTCCTTGTAGCTGTGTGTTTGTTGCCCATCTGTGATTCATGAAAACTTGGTGATCATAAATCTTCTCTTTAGTGCTAGTTAACCAGTTTAGCGCATCTGTTACTCATATGTGGCCTTCAATGGTATGTCTATAATATATGACCCACTTACACGATGCATACGATCAGCTTTAGCTTCTTTACACAAACACACATGCCCATTACCCATAAAGCCATGAACAGGAATTCTTGTCTGGAAAAATAAGGGTTTACATCAGGAAACTGATGCTTGTCTCAGCTTATACTTTAGTTAAAACTTGACTTTGAACTGCTCATTTGAACACTAATGTATAATGCAGTTGCTCAGTCTTACTCATCCTAGTCTGCACTGCAGCCTTTTGCACATTAACTGATCTTTCGATATGACTTGTGTCAAGATGTTTTTGCAAGATACCGTGCTTTCAAATGACCGATGGGCATCATAGAGACATTCTCGACTTACTTGTTTACATTGCTTGTGTTGTGTGCTCTCTCAGCAACAGTAATAAGACCCTTGGAACATTTCGGTTCTGTTTTCTCTCACTTTGGCGGAGTCTCTAACAGCTGCTCGGGTGATTTGCGCATACAACATTCTGTTCTTCCCTTCCTCCACTGAGACATCATCATTCTGTGCGTCTTCATAACCCTCTTCACGCTTTCCTAAAATGTCATAATTTGCAAAAATGTTGTTAAATCTCTTCACCTTCACAGATGAAATCTCAATCCTGCCTCATAGGGGGTGCGTCTGGTTTTCATTTTAGGTCTGACTCACAGATAGATGGAAGAACTATTCGATGAAACTCCTGATTAAAGCTTTGGCTGCGTTTTTTAATTCTCTGAGAGTGGTGAATCTGGGAACAAAATGTGTAATTTTCATTTTAACTCTAAAAGTTGAGTGTTTCGACCATATTTTCAAGGACCCCTGTCTCCAAAAATGATCAACTGTTAACCAAAAAACGCCCCAAAAAACCAAACATGACAATACTCGAAGTGTTTTTGTTTTATATGCAGATTCTTGAAAAGCTTGGGATTTTTCAACATTCGTTAAAACCGTCTTGTGAAAAACAGCATTAGAGAAGTAATTTAATATTTATACAAAGTAGTGAAAACCAACACGCCAAGCTGGCCGGATTAAACTTGGAGATGAACCTAACTCTGCTTTCCGCATGACAGAACTGACATGTTATCATAATCACTCTCTTCTTATCTCTTTCTCTTTTTTCCAGTGACTGAACTTCATTCCCTCTCACCCTTATTTGAGCCAAGATAACCTACGTCAAAGATATCACTGAGGAATGCTTCACAAAGGTCTTTTAATCACATTTTTTATTGGAATGCATGATTGAAAGTAATAGGACTCACATGGATGCTATAATCGAATGAAAGTTTTGGACGTCTTCATCTAAAATCAAGACATTTGCTTTCTATGGAGACTCAAGACAGCATCTTCTAGGAGCTGGAAACACCACATTATTTCTTAGACACAAATGTTGTCATATTGATATACTTGAGTGTCTGACAGGTTTCCTTATGTGATGTATTGAGAAATAATAGTTTGGATAAACAATTTATAAGCTTTCTAGACATTTTCTTTCACCTTTTGTGTCAATTCCTCTGTGAATGAGAATGATGTGCTTTCTACGGCCAGTGAAAGAGGGTCTGCACTAGCAGTCCCCGAGCCGTGATGTTTCCAGCGGAGGACATGCTGTTCTTGTCCATCCAAATGCTTAGGAATAAGTAGCCGCCAAGCTGTGGCTCCAACGGACCATATATTCTGTCTTTTTTCACCCCTCAGCCTGCAATTATGACTAATTTTAGATCCGCTGAGTAACAGACACAGAGGTCAAATGTCCACGGTTCATATTTTGAGCTCTGAATAAATGTTGGTCATATGAGAAACCGCAGATGCCTGAATCTCTGTCTCTCTCGCTGTGCTGCCATCTCTCCTCCTTCTACAAGCAATATGAATGAACCATTTTGTAGGTCACGCGTTGAGTACAAATTGTATTCAATGCGTTTATTCAATAATATGGCTTCCAATTCTTACATTTTAAATGAAATATGTTATCTCAAGCTGCTGAGTTTAAAGGGTGATGTTGCCTAATTTGAATGAACAAAGAATCCCATGGTTGTGGTTTATGTTTATGGGAAGTTAAATTTTTCCACAGAAAAATGAAAAAAAAAGCACAATGCTGTGGCAGGATTTCCTGTCACTGGGATGTTTTTAATTTGCTGCCATACATTGTGTCAGATGCCAGACAGTTACACACTGGATGTTCAGTATATTATGCTTTTTGAAAGATAAAAAAAAAAATTTGATCACAAAAATAAAGCCTTGTAAAGATAAAGGTTATAAACTTTAGATGTAATTGAAGAATGAACTCTGTAATTGAACAGAATGAACAGTTTTGTCATTTTAAATAGGCTTTGAGATACCTTCTGGAATCGCTGTGGCATCATGTCAATGGACTGGAGCAGACCAGCCTGATCTCACTAGAAATGTAACTATTTAACGTTTTGTCAGTTTATCGCTAATTCGTACGAATTCAAATGACTTCAGTTGTATGAATTTGTATACGATTTTAAAAAGAAGGCATGGCACCCAACTTCACCCCTAAACATAACTATCACTGGGGGATGAGCAATTCATACTAAATTGTATGAATGAGATCATACGAATTCATACAAATTAGTCACTAAATCAAAAATTTATGAAATGCCATGACATTGTGTTTGGAGCAGACTCTATAGACTGTGGCATTTCACATTTACTTGTGTTGAACTATTAAGCTCATGAAAATTTTCAAATCACTATTTTCAGATGCTTTCTTAACTACTGTTTTCTCATCGCTTTATCGTAAAGAACAGTTATTTTATGACTTAGTGAAAATTGTGCAAGCATATTAATATATTCATCAAAAACTGTTCTCAGCAGTGCAGACAATTGGACAATTAGAAGTAGTCATTCTGACTTATTTTTACCACTAAACAATTCATGAAAAAGAACTTGTGAGTATGTTAAGACCTTTGCAATCTTGTCATAAAATCATAAATAATACATATATAATTCAATAAGTTCTGAATTATTAGCCCTCCTGAATTATTAGCCCTCTTGCATATTTTTCCCCAATATTTTTAATGAAAAGATTTTTTCAACACATTTCTGAACATAATGTTTTTTTTAATTAATTTCTAATATCTGATTTATTTTATCTTTACCACGATGACAGCACATCATATTTTAAGATAGAAGTCATTGTATAACAGTGGTTTGTTCTGTAGACAATCAAAAAAATAATAATATTAGAAATTTTAAAATTATTATTTTATTCTAGCCAAACTAAAACAAATAAGACTTTCTTCAGAAGAAAAATATTATAGGAAATACTGTGAAAAATTCCTTGCTCTTTTAAACATTCATTCATTTATTTTTTTTTCGGCTTGGTCCCTTTTTGGCAACGGAATGAAGCATCAACTTATACAGCATATGTTTTACAGCCCTTCCAGCTGCAACCCAGTATTAGGAAACACACACACACACACACACACACACACACACACACACACACTACAGCCAATTTAGTTTATTCAATTAACTTATAGCACGTCTTTAAACTGTAGAGGAAACTGGAGCATGCGGAGGAAACCCACGCAAAGATGGAGAGAACATGCAAACTCCACACAGAAATGCCAACTGACCCAGCCGGGACTCAAACCAGTGACCTTCTTGCTGGAGACAAATAAGCCACCGTGTCACCTCCTCTTAAACATCATTTGGGAACTATTTGAAAAAGAAAACTAAATTCACAGGAGGGTTAATAATTTTGACTTCAATAGTATATGTACCAGTCAGGGACGTGCGGTCAGGGGAGAAGGTCTTCACCTGTCATCATCCTCACCTGCCATCATAAGATGTATAATGATTTCAATAATTTTCATGATCAAAATCGCTGTATTTTGTGTATTTCCTGTTCAATTACAGCATAGGAAGCGAGCTGAGGCAGCCCGAGCTGAGCCTCTTGTCAGATTGAGCAATCCCTTGCAAACTGGCTTGAGCCCGCCCCTTTTGCTCACTCAGTGTATGCTATCAATGTAAGGGTTTATTAAAATCTTTTTAAACATTCTAGACATTTTTATTATATGTCCTCACTTTCCATATAATATGTAATATATTCCATGTATCATGTCTATCACTTATTTAGTGTAAGAATCTGACATAAAGCCGCAGTGAAAAAACATGAGGTGAGGCAGGCAGTAGCTCTGCCACACTGAAGAGGGCGCACCTGAGCTCATGTTTATTCTTGTTCAGTGGTTGCTCTTCTTCTATGCAGTAAACTTCAATAGGAGTCTGTTTTGCTCTGACTGACTGCAAAAAAATATCATATCAGCTCAAAAATTTCTCAAGATTGGACTTTCAGTCAAAACGTGAATAAATTATGGATGACCAAAGGACGGGACAGAAAATAATGAGATTATTTCAAAGTAATATTCAAGTCATGTCAAGACTTTATATACAAGTATTTACAAGCCTATGTGTCTCTTGTATGGGATTCATACCCTCAAAGACATTATTTGTACCATCAAAACCCCTTTAGTGATTCGTGCCATAAGCTTTATTTAAAGAACATCAAACAACTACACTGAAAGTGTTTTGAAACACGGACTGACTTATGGTAATGCGTTGGTGCAAAGCTTTGTACATTACATTGCGTGTCAATCCTAAAAACCATGAACATGTCTTGGGATCAACAGACTTTTAAGATGAACACATTTGAGGTTTCAAGGTTTTTTTTGTTCCATCATCTGGTTTAGCTTGAAGCACAGCTTCCCTCTTTCCCACCTCCCCCACTTCCATATGATAGTCCCTGTGCTCTTAGGTCTACTAATGACATCACAGCACACATCTTGATGGACGTCAAACATTTTTCACCACAAGCAGGCTCAGATGGCACAACTAATGGACTCCATATGAAGCATGTATAGAAAAAAATCTTGTTGAGGGGGAAGGGAAAAAGAAAAGGGCTTTGGTAAGCAGAACCAACCGTGAGAATCACAACAAAACTGGTGCAACATGTAACATATCTCTTCCAGTGTATAAGGAGATTAATATGTAGTACTTCAGCCAATTACTATTGTGTGTTTGTTTATTGTACAGTTAGAAGAAATCATAAAAATGTGAATAAATCAACAGTGTTACCACAAGCAACAGTTTGATGATAATGTAACTCTGATTTCAGTCTGACACACTGTGTGTTTCAATAAACCTGTGGTTCAAACTGACAGTGACTAAATAACTGAAGATCACTGAGTCACTGTGCTATTGGTTTTTTAGGCATTCCTACTCTGCCAAAGTATCCAACAGTATCTGGCTATGAATCACTGGCACTTTTACACACAAGGTTTTCATGACATTGATTTGCAGTTTTTGTTGGTTTGTGAAAGCCAAATATATAATAAAAATATGAAACTAATCAGGAAACTAATATTTCTGAGTCTTTACAGCTGTAACTACTAAAATTGAGTGAGATCTTGAGATTTTCTTTATTATATAGCGTTATATAGAGTGTGCTTATATAGAATAACAAAACTAACAATGAAATCTCCCCCAAAAAATCCAATAAACATTAGTGGAATGTTTAAATGAGCCATATCTATCAATAGCAAATCCTATAAAGTAGCCTAAGAGTAGGATATTAATGAAATGCTAAAAGAGGCTACCAATGTCAAATTGGATGTTAAGCAGTGTGTTAAATCCAGCCTGATCTCACGAGGAAACATAACATAACATAACATAACTCATTGTCTGTTTTGTCAGTTCAATGGCTAATTAGTACAAATCCATATGTGTTCAGTCATATGAAAATGTGAAATTTTAAAATGAAGGCGTGGCACCCAACCCAGCCCCTAAACCCAACCATCATTGGGGGATGAGCAAATCCAATGAAATTGTACAAATGAGATTGTTCAAATTCATACAAATTAGCCAAATCAAAAAGTTACACATTGCCGTGAGATTGTGTTGGTTAAATCATGATAGCAAGGTTCTAAAAACACTCTACCAATATCCCACAACTTTATATTGACGTTATCTTCACAAAAATGTTAATGTGTTAAAAAACAATAGCAAAGTTAAAAAATTTTCTATGACAAAGCATGTTAACATCATATTAAAATAAGCTAGCAATCGGTAACACATGCTGTCAAGACATGGTAATGTATTAAAACATTGCTAACAATGTTCTACAAACATGCTACAAAAATGCTTGCAATATAAGAAAAACATGCTGGTTAATAGAAATATCCAGGTGATAATTTTGCAACCACCCAAAATAGCATTACAGATGGCTTAATGAAATCTCATTTAACAATCTGTCTGAAAATCAAAAAAACAAAACAAAACATGTTTATAGGTGTAACGGTATACAGAAGTCATGGTTAAATGCATACCTCACATATCATGAAGACATTATTTAATGATATTACAGCTAAGTGCATTTCTAAGTTATAATTTCAATTTAAAGCTTGTAATGTATATAGTTTTCAATGTTTCAAAAAGTGAATTCTAATGGATGTTTTGCCTGTGTTTTTGTTGCATTTATCACTTGGTGTTTTGAATTATTTATAACTGTGAATCATTTTGGAAAGCAATTGGTTCAATTGTCTCGGAACATATCAAAGAACTCAGATGTGAGACAAGAGTTGCGAGAGATTACAGTAGTAAGTTGGTATGACATGGCAACATGGCGGAACCTTTCCTGAGCAATGCACAAAGATGCATTTTTTTTATGACTGGCTTCTCAAATGTTGCGCTACTGTGGTCTTATTTTGCCTAACTTCAGGGATTGGCACATCTGGACTGACTGTATTCGTCATTAGTGCATGAACCAAACAGCAACCTCCGTACAGTGAGGGTTCGGGACAAATACTTACAGTTGAAGTCAGAATTATTAGCCCCCCTTTGAATTTTTTTTTTTTTTATATTTCCTAAATGATGTTTAACAGAGCAAGGAAATTTTCACAGTATGTCTGATATTTTTTTCTTTTTGAAAGTCTTATTTGTTTTATTTCAGCTAGAACTAAATTAGTTTTTAATTTTTTAAACACCATTTTAAGGTAAAAATTATTAGCCCCTTTAAGCTAATTTCTTTTTCGATTGTCTACAGAACAAACCATGGTTATACAACAACTTGCCTAATTACCCTAATCTTAACCTATTTAACCTAGTTAAGCCTTTAAATGTCACTTTAAGCTGTATAGAAGTGTCATGAAAAATATCTAGTCAAATATTATTCACTGTCATAATTGGCAAAGATAAAATAAATCAGTTATTGAAATAAGTTATTATACCTATCATGTGAAGAAATGTGTTGAAAAAAATCTTCTCTCCGTTAAATAGAAATTGGGGAAAAAATAAACAGGGCGTTAATAATTCAGGGGGGCTAATAATTCTGACTTCAACTGTATACCGTTACACCCCTATTCAATTGCATGTTTATTAATATATTAAAACATCTTACTACTTTGAACTGAACAACTTAAAACGTAATGTAAATGGTCTTTAAAATGAAAGATTTGAATGCTTTGTAGATGCAAATTGCTGCGAAAGACTTGCCCTCAAATGAAGTTGACGAACATGATGAATTGGTACGGAGTTTGTTGGTCATTTCTTTCTCCGCCTTCTTCTCCTTATATGGCGTTGAACACCTGCGCTCAGTTTTAAGCTTACGTACAACAGACGTTGTTCTCGCGGGCGCGCCAAAATCAAATGGTTGAAGATTTTACCTGAGTAACGCAATATGGATATCCGTATTTTGTTCCCCACAGAAACTTTGTGGAAAAGACTGAACTCCCTCTAATCCCTCATATTATTGTGGTTCACAGATGGAAACAAATGAAAGTAAGTAAATGTGATTTTTATCTATTCTTTCATATTATATTCAAAGTATCACGTTTAGGTTTTGTTCAGTTTACAATATCACACCAAGTAGGGTAAACCGGGGATGATTGTAACAGAAAAAATTCTTTAGCACCTAAAACTACCTTTTTTAGCTACATGACTGAAACGTTTAGGCAAAGTACCCACATTTGTCTACTGCAAATGTCAACAATTAAACTTTCTTAAACTATATCACAGACTTTGTGAGATGATGACAAATACAAAGTGGCCATTTGTTACAACCTACCCCACTATTGGGGTAGATTGTAACACATACTGGGGTAAGTTGTAGCAGGTAGACAAAATGCACAAAAACTAAGAGTATAAGTGATGCCACAACAACAGTTTTATTGTAAATAAATGATTGCAACAATACAATATATGTGGATATTGGAAGTGTATGTGCATATTGTGTGTGTTTATGCATGCACATGTGCATTTGTGTGTGCATGTCTGTACTTGCACATTCATGTGTGTGTGTGTGTGTGTGTGTGTGTGTGTGTGTGTGTGTGTGTGTATACTTTTAAAACACATGTTTCAACCTACCCTGCCACTGTCACCCATTGTTTATCTAGTTGTATTATTAGTATGGTACTTTGAAATTAGCAGGAGGTTGATACACCATTCTTTACTAGAGAAACTACAGTTTGACCTGATATAACCCATACAACATCATCTACAAACGTAGAGGTACTAAACAAAATATTATCTTGGTTTTTTTTTTTTTTTACTTTCTTATCTCAGAATTCAATTTTCTGTTGTAGCTTCTGGAGAGATTGCAAGACTGACTGGAAAATCTCCACATGTCATTGTTTAGGAAACCTGAGAAAACTGAAAATGTCACATGACTATTTTATTCCTGATTCGTGGAATTGGTAGTATTACAACTCTCCCTGTGTTGTAACATATATACCTGGTCTCCCCTTATTTATAGTTAAATTATTAATTTACTCACTAGGCTCAACTTCTGACTTCCAGTTCCATTCTTCCCTATTTTCTCACTTTCTCATTTTCTGTCTGGATCTTTCTAGAGCTCTTTGGAGAATATATAAAAGTCTCTTGTGTTTCTTCCTGCAATCCTTTCGCCAATTATGTTGTGTTTAGTCATCCAAAGGCCACAAATCCCCTGAGTTCATTGGTTTGATTCAAGTGTTTGGTTAAACAAATGACATAATCATTGCTCAAGAAACCAATGAACTCTTTGTAGTAGGAAAAGAATTTTGACATATTCATCAGTGCAATTTAACAAAATCAAAATGAATTCAGTCAGAATAAAAGAGTGAACTGTCCCACAAAGGAGTAGAACTAGACAAGATGTCATTTCACCAGTTCTTCAGTGCTTACCCCCACAATAGCATCCACAAGTTTCAGAGTCTACAGTTTCAGAGGTATGATTACTGCTCTTACTGTGTTTTCAATAATTGAGTTGTTTGAATGACATGTTCCCATTAGCTAAATGTGCGTGGGTGTTTCTTTTTGTTTTTTATATGCACAGTATCATTTATGTTTAATAACACAGGCCCGAGGCTTGGATGCCATGTACCCCATTCATCATCAGCAACATTTATCAAGCAAGACAGCAGATGGTGGTAAAAATGTGAGTAAAATATTGATGCCATTTTCCTTTCTCAGGTTTAGCAAACACATTTCACTTACAACACAATTCCCTTAAGATTGTCAGTGTATAGTTTTAAAATGATGTGCATTCTGGATATGCTTCATACTTTTTTATAAACCTAAGCAGTGCATTTTTTCCTATTATTATTATTTCCACATGCTAACAACATGCTAAATTATACTAGAATAAAGATAGCATGCTAATTCATGCCAGAAACATGCTAATAACATGCTGATTTATGTTAGAATAATGCTAATTACATGCTAATTTATACTAGGATCATGCTAACCACATGCAAATTTGTGTTAGAAACATGCTAATTCATGTTGGAATCATGTTAACAACATGCAAATTCATGCTAGAAACATGCTAGCAACATGCTAATTCATGATAGAAACGTGCTAACAACATGCTAATAACATGCTAATTTGTTAGAATCATGCTAATTCATGATATAAACATGCTAATAACATGCTAATTTGCTGGAATCATGTTACTAACATGCTAATTCATGCTAGAATTATGTTAACAACATGCTAATTCATTCCATAATATGCTAATTCATGCTAGAATCATGCTAGACACAAGGATCAACTTTAAATCTTTCTACTGGCTTGCTTCAGTTTTTAAAGTGGTTACATTGTTGTCTGCAAGACACGATAAAGATTGTCCTCAAACTTTAACATCTAGTTTTAAAATGATGTGCATTCTGGATATGCTTCATACTTTTTTATAAACCTAAGCAGCATTTTTTTTTATTATTTACCTGTGTGCAACAATGTGCTTTCTTTTTTGCTTTAAGCCAGATGCTAATTATATTTCTTAGTATTTTACACTGTAAAAAATCAGTTAATTAACGGTTTCTCTATTTTGTTATTCACAAATGTTTGCCATTTATTTACAGTTGTGAATTGCATTACAGCACATTGATCTCTGTCAATATAACACTTTAAACTAATAAAAATATTAATAAAAGTGCCTTTTTTTAATTTATCAAGGTTAAAAGTTAAAAGTAAGATTAAGGCCCCATAATGAATTCAAAAGCATAAAAATATAATAAATAAAAACATGAAATACACAAAATATGGAAAACTGCTAGTTTACGAATGTTTTTACAGTGTATTTGTCCTTTCTAGTAATATGGATGATTGATGTTTTTATAATTAACAGGTAACAGACTATAGATTTTGCTATTAGAGAGTTAGTCAATATCTGCAGCTAAACAAATGAACACTAATTAGCATTGTTGACAGTTTTTATGGATTGAGATTCTGAGGCCTCATTTAAGTGAAGGTCCCAGTATTAGAATCAGAAAGAGCTTTATTGTCAGGTTTGTTCACACATACACATAATTTGTTTTCGTGACAGAGCTTTTACAGTGCAACAGAATTACAGAGACAGGACAAAAACAGATAATAAATGTATTTTAAAATTTTTAGTGAAGTAGTAAATACAAATCGACAAGAGTATGTACAGGTATATTACTATTTACAATGTTATATGTGCAGCTGTTATGTGCAGTATGAAAACACCTGTGCATTAATTATTGTGTGAATCATGATAACGTTTATTACAACTCATACGCTGACACCTCAGCAGACCTTTATAGCATCCGTCTGCATCCTCACAACAAAAATGAGTGTGACACATCAACTCTCTCATTTTCAGATTATGGCATGAGACTGGTTTCCTCTCCAAAACATGAAAACTCTTTTGTCTCTCCTGGTTCTTAAATATAGTAACTAAAACTTCAGAGGGCTGAGTGTAGAAAGCGAAGGAGGAAAATGGAGGTAGGAAGGGAGGGAAGTAACTGAGGTTTGTAAAGTGTACAGCTGGAAAGCACTGCAGCAGAAGCCAAATGAGTTAATTGTATACTGCTCTTGGCGATCTGGTACATTGTAATCACTGCACTGGGAACTCCCCATGCTTCAGCAGAACATTTGTTTCCTCTGGGACAAATATGAGATCAGTTGAGGCTGCTGTGGCATGTGTGTAGCTGGGTTGACCCTGCACTAAAATATGTGCCTCCATCAATCCTATTTTTAATTAGCGGTAGTTGTATAATGTGCAATGCATATTCCTGTTTATGATTGGATCCCATCTGTAATCTGAGCCAAAAATAAAACGTTCCACATATCAGTCAACACATTTTAAATGAACTTTACTGCTGTCTGTTGCTGCATCTTGAGGATGAAATGTTTTGAAAGCGCTGTTAATTCCATCTTATTTTTAATGTAAAAGTGAGTGCAGCTAATTGTAACTTTAATGTGTTGCAGAGGAGATCCTAGACTTTTAAGGGCCCTTAGTAACCCTGAGAGGGGACCCTGTCAGTGCAATAATAAAAACCTCAAAATGACTCCAAACACCTTAATTTGTTTATTCATTGCAGATGCACTGTCAGTAAACAACATTGAGTTGAAACAGTCAGTAATATGATAAAAAGGGAAATTAAATATACATTCATTAAATTACTACAATTTTTTCATTGAAGAGCAGTGAATGAATATCGTATTTTATTTATAGCATTAATTATCAATTTAAAAGAGAATGCACAGAACTATATTGACAAGTATTTGATGAACTATTTATGGTAATTCAAGACTTAGTTAACCATGTTTAAGATAGGACATGTCAAGATGAACATTATAACATTATTATTATTATTATTATTATTATTATTATTATTATT
>CAIGQZ010001474.1:8042938-8053578 GCA_903798205.1 Danio tinwini | reverse complement strand
ACATTTATCTGTTATATCACGTTTGATTGCAAGGGGACCCCATGGTAGTTTGGGGGTCCTAGGCAAAGTGTGTACTCTACATAGAGGAAGGATTGGCCAACCCAGGCTCATTCTGAAAACGTACCATTGTATACATTTCTGGAGAGCGCCAAATATGTTTTTTTTGCAGTTTTTGTTTTCGCAAATCCACCAGAGGCTGAGATTTTTTTGAGATCTCATATTTCTCTTGCGAGTACCATTCGCAGAGACCACTGTTGACTGACTGACTGACTGATTGACTGACCCACCCTCCTCCTTCCTTAAACCCAACCAATAGTGTTTTTAAATACACAGATTGACCCACCTACTCATTTCCCTAAAGCCAACTGACAGTTTTTTAAAAGCAATCCAGAAAAAGAAAAGCCCTCACCATTTTTACCACATTTTCAGATGTTACCACATTCTTATTTACTTGTGCTTTTTTTTTGGCTTCTGTTTTTGTCTTACCCGCTTTCTGTGACCGTTCTTCACCGGACTCGAACCCTGCTATCCTGGTCAATTCCTGCTCTGTGTCTCAAGTCAGCCGACATACATGGTGAGCTTAACTGGACAAACTGGTAACAGTGGGAAAGCCGTCCATACAGAGGTAGGCGGTCAGCTGGTAAGCGCGAAAAGTAACTGCATCATACCGCCCTGTAGTGTTTGTTTTAAAGATAAAATGCAGTCGTACGTACTTTTGGCTACATAATTCGCAATCTCCAGAAATCTATTAAGGGCTATGTTTTCAGAATGAGACTATGTTAGACTGGCTCTGAGGCTTCTGGTCATATGTACTTCCTGTTATTTTAGCTTTACAAATCATTGAGTTATGTTGCTTGAATTTGCAAACTGGTATTTGATATACATTTATTTAATTTAGTTTCATTATAATAATAACAATCACACTAGTTTTGTAGTACAAATAGTCTTCTAGTGATTTAACTATAACAGGTAAAGAATATGAAGAATTTATTTCCTGACGTTGACAGAAAATATCCTTCCATGTTGTAAAATAATGTGGACAGATGTCTATCAACAAATATAGCAGGTCTAATGTGTTCAGACTACATGATATCAACCTGATTTTGTTTTATTACACACAATGATCAACAGATAAAAAATGTCAAAGTTGTGTCAGACTTACAAAACAAATATCAACTCACTCCTGAATGTCATTGTATCACCTTAAGCATCTGAATCTTTAAAAAAAAGCCATCACAGAGTGCAGTTCTTACTGTTCACTAGCAGTTGTTGGAATAATATATGTACTAAATTAGTGTTTTTACAATTAAATACTGAAAATGTAGTTGGTAGCGTTGGCAGCATCGCTACTTGTTGCTAGATACTTCCCAATACTTTTTTTTACATAACAATCGGTTTCAAGACCCAAGAAGTGACTGTTTCTGTTTTGTATAGTGGTTAATAGTGGATGACAATCCTGCTCTGGGACTCCTCACATTTAGTTTTTTGATCTTCCTCAACATAAGCCTGTATCAATGAAGCCATATTAGCAGGCTAGCCAGTTATGTTTCAGTTTAGTTTGAACCAATTCTGGGTTTTAGGTACCATGAAGAAAGCTCAGCTCAGCTCATCTGCTCCATAATACCACAGGAACAAAGAGTGATTAAAGTTGAGCTGCTCTCATGCTACCTAAAACCCAAGATTGGTGCAAACTAAACTGAAACTTCACTGGCTAGCCAGCTTATCCATCTCACGGTACAGGCCCTTGGTCTGTCACATCTGTGACACATACCAACAAGAGCACAGAAAGTCTGTAATACACATCATTCAAACATGTTGATATAAAGGTTATTGTTTTTTTGTGCATTAGTGTTGTAAGGTAGAATTCGTTTGTGGATCTTTGTCAACAATTGTCCTGCCTTATCTTGTTTCCTCATGGGCTCCCTACAATCTTATTTCCGAAAGTCTAAATTTGCTTCTTGTCTTCTTTCATGCACATTGTTAATCAACAGCAAGAGATGATTACTTGGGAAGCAATGTGTAGTCTGGCATGTTTCTTGTCCACAACATGACACAATTTTTGGATTCACAAATACACTGACTTACGTGACAAAACATGTTCAGTCTGAATGTGGTGTTATTTTGAGTTTGTATGTAATGCCACCTGAGAGTGCTCACACACATGCTTAAGAGTCTGTCTACAGTATACAGCTGTCTCAGTCGCCTCTCATAACAGTATTCATGCAAACACGGACCCAGTTTTAAAAATAGCTGCAGTCTAATAAAGGCAGATGAACTGGTGGGTCAGGAAGGTGAGGTGAGGTGAAGAGAGGAGCAGAACGGGGGGTGACTGCCTCAAGTAAACATAAGCCTGCTTAAAGTATGTTTTCATTGAATTACTAGAGAGAAGAGATGCGATTGAATTTCCTGCTGATCCCAGGGTGGTTCTTCAGGTCCAAGGTTTCGTTTGCAGGCTGTTTACTCTCGATGCACACAGATGGTTTAAGCATCAGCTGATGGAATATACCAACTTATTTAGCAACTTATGGTTGAAGTGTAGAGTACTACACTCCTATAGATAGCTGTATGAGTTGGCCAACAAGGGGTGCCAGATGCCACATATGCAGTAGAATTTCAGTTGCATATCAAATTATGTCCTTATTTTACACACTATGTGCTCTGCCATAGATTGCGTGTACTATATGGAACGTGCAATACATTTGTGCTTCTCAAAAGCATTTGGAGTTTTGCTTTTGCTCTTTCCCCCCGACTGCCAAACAGTAAGATGTCCAGCATTTCAGACATTTTGTTGAATAAAATATTAGCCAGGTTATCATAGTACATTGGATATCACTGCATTTACTGCAATGTAAACAAAACCTTTTGTGTTATATAATGGAATATTGCACAAGTATGAGAAATGTGGATGACAGGTGTTCAGAATCTGTTGCGTGGGCAGAGATTTTGTGGGAGCCGGATCATGCTTTTTAAAGTTTTAGTGTGACATTTTATGACATTTCTCTTTTATGCTCTTGTTTTTACTGGAAACACTGTTCCTGTTGGAAAACACTTTACACTATTGTTCAAAAACTTTGTGTTTGTAAGGAAAGTAACACTTTAAAAAAACCTATTTTAATTAAATGCTACTCATAATGTTCTGGTAACTAGAATCGGAACATTTCTAAATTAAATTAATGTTACTTTAGCAGAAAATGTTACTATCTAAAAAAACTAATGAATATTTCTGATTTAGAAAGCGTAAGAAAAAAGGCTTCTGTCAAAAACATTAAAATCTTACCAACCCAAAAACTTTTTCACTGTAACCCACATATACAAGCGCATCTCAGAATGAGAATTTTTGGTTCATGACAGCTCGAGAGAGATACTTGGTTCCTCTGAGCTAAAGTTAAGGCAAAGCCGATCTTGCTGGCGAGCTGCTGGACAGCAGATAAATATTTGAAGAGAAATGAAAGAAGCAGGCCTGAGCCAAGTTCAGGGTAATGTAAGCTTTCCAAATATTTAAGGAGTTCAACAGTGAATACACTCCTCTCACTTCAAATAAAATGCCAGTGGAGTTTGCGCTAATAAAAGCTCAGGAGGATTATTTATTTTCGAACAGATAGGTTGGTTTAATGAGAAATAGGCCAATGAATGTGATTGTGTTATTCATTAACTCATAAAATCTGGCTTTTGGGCATGTGCTCGTGGATAGCAGCCGTTATTAGAGTTGACATGGCACCTTTATCCACTAGAGGGTGGTCTCATGTCACAGGACATCCAGGCAAGGAAAACACAAGTTGTTTTTTAACTAGCTGTGCCATATGGCATTCAAAGAAACTTCTTTTTAGCTTCATGGTCTAAATTAGCTGATTTCGAAACCCTTCTGTACGGACAAGCCATTCTTTTGCTTTGTGCCTTAAGAGAAATCAACTCAATCTGTGCATCAGTGTGAGGGTTTGGCTGTGAAGTCAGCCCGGTGCTGCCTGCTGGAAGAGTGAGGTACAACTGAGCCTTACTGCCCACAGGGGTCTTCTAATCGCCTCAGTAATCACTATAAACTCAACAAAGCAGGCATCCTGTGGTGGAACGTTCCGGAGTCAAGTGTTATCTGAGAGCATGGTGTTGGACGGCCAGCTGACTCGGACAAACACTGCAGCCAAAGCATGGTCAGAGACTCACCCAAGACAGGAAGAGCTCTGCAGAATCATATTCCCTGCTTTGTATGGTTATCGAAAGCATCAGTGGCTGCATTCCTCTATTTATCTTAGATATCATCAATGTGGTATAATGTTTCTTGTTTTTTCTTTTTTTAAAGCTCAAACTGGGAAAAAATAGCAAAATGAGGTAACTCAGCTGTTACAATACTGTGTTCAATCATGAAAGACATTTTTATCTGAAGCAACCTGAAGTGTATTTGATATATACATATTTTATCAGTATCAGTATGTGTTTTCTTTGAGAATTGAATCCATATTGCTACCACCTGTTGAGCTACAAGGACTATACTATGCAGCACTGGACGAAAAACTGTTTAAGCTCCAATATCTGATTTGGTGATGAGAAAGTTACATGATGAAAAGCTCAACACAAACAGCTTTTCTATAAGCTTATAAGACTGCTAATATAAGTACAGTGTCACAAAATCACTAAATGCCATCATGGTAATTCACGACACTAAAGCAATGAAAACACTAACTTAAGAACATTAAATCACAACTAGAAAAGTAAAGTTCGTAGTTCGACAAACTTTATGGTGGTTTGAGAAAGCCTCGTCTGAAAGTTTGAAGTAGTTTTAAAGTAGTTTTTAAGACGTTTGAAACAGTTGGCATTGAGAGATAACTACATATATGTTTCTAGTATGGATTGGCATGTTTCTTGCTAAGGCATTGCTAGGGTGCTCTGAGTGGTTACTAAGGCCTTGCTAGGGTGTTACTAGGGTGTTCTAGGTGGTTGCAAAGGCGTTGTTAGGCAGTTGCTAAGGTAGTCTGATTTGTTGCTAGGCGGTTGCTAGGGTGTTCTAAGTGGTTGCTAAGGCTTTGCTAGGGTGTTCTTGGTGGTTACTAAGGTGTTGCTAGGTGGTTGCTAGCATGTTCTGTGTGTTTGTTAAGGGGTTGCTAGGCGGTTGCTAAGGTGTTGTTAAGTGGTTGCTAAGGCGTTGCTGGGCAGTTGCTAGGTTGTTCTGAGTGGTCACTAAGGTGTTGGTAGGTGGTTGCTAAGGTGTTGCTAGGCAGTTGCTATGTGTTACTAGGTGGTTGCTAGGGTGTTCTGAGTGGTTAATAGGCAGTTGCTCAGGCGGTTGCTAGGGTGTTGCTAGGCGGTTGCTAAGGGGTTCTGAGTGGTTGCTAGGCAGTTGCTAACATAAGTTAGCATGTTTCTTCTATGAATTAGCATTATGCTAGCATGTTTCTAGCATAAATTAGCATGTTGTTAGCATGGTTCTAGTATTAATTAGCATGTTGCTAGCATGTTTTTTGTAAAAACTAGCATGTTGTTAACATGAATTAAGTATTAATTACTAATGTCGTTAGTATGTTTCTAGTATGGATTAGTATATTGCTAATATAAATTGGTATGTTGTTAGTATGTCGAATGTAAAGTTAATGGCAGTTTTTTACAATGGAAGTCTATGGGACAGTTGCTAGAGTGCTGTAAGTGGTTGCTAGGGTGTAGTTAGTAAGTTGAAAGGTCATTAGTAATTGGCAGATTGGTAGTCTGAGTTAAATAAGCTCAACTTTATGGCCCAATCTTAATTCTACCCCTTAGCCCTTCCCCTTACCCCTACCTACCCCTTGTTTTGCGTGTTCACGTGAAGGGGTAGGGGGGTCCTAATTCTCTTTAGCTTGAAGGCATAGGGCTAAGGGGAAGGGCTAGATAGCCCTTCGAGCAGAGATTTATTAGGACCACACTTGAAACCAAGGGGTAAGAAAATTTCTCAGAATACATCAGCCACAACGGCAGGATAGCTGCACCCGGAAGTAAGGAGAGCCACTAATTAGTATTTTTTGTCATTATTATGAATTTTTACAACAAACAAACACGTTTTAATATATTCATAACCGCATTCGTGTTTTACCGTCATGCTTAAAAAAATTGCAAAAATAAAAACCGCAAAATTTTGCTATCTATAATCCATAATAATAACTCCTGTACAGCAGTCCCACAACATTCTGACACTTGATTACACACGAATACCCTATCAGAAAAGTCTAGTTGCTTTAAATTAGCTTTTAACAGTGTCTGCTATAATGTTAATGTTGTTTTTGTGTGTTTACATAGATGAATATGGCCACGGTGTAAATGCACAGTACAGTTACGATCTTATTGCCACATTATATCATTATAGTTACATGATATCATTGCCTTCAGTGATGTCCTGTTAAATACCAAAAAATAACACAACTGGAATAACTACAGCAATCACGATAGTCTGATCACATGTGAAGTAAGAGGCCGCAAAGACATATGAGGACGTGTGCAGGTGCTGTAGTGCTGTCCCATTTATTAGGGCTAAATTTTTAAGGGGAAGGGATAAGGGTACAAAAATAGAATTGGGATTGGGCCTAAGTCTGTATGACAGTCCGTTGCATAGTTATGAGGTCACAAAGTTTGACCCAGTGTTAATTGAATTTTGCGGGTCAGTTTTCGGAAAACCGTAAGTCAGATCAGTTGGAAAAGATATAGCAACCCGAGTCAGACCAGTTTGAAGGTTTGGTGTTAATTTGGTGGTTGTAGTATGAATGGTTTAGGAGGAGATGCATATAGAAATTAGTCTCAAAAGAAGAAGAAGAATATTAAGTTTATGTAGTATAACAGTATGTTGGCTTTCTCAAGCCACCATAATTATTTTTACTATATTATAATATACTATATTAAAAGCCCAAAACAATGTCAATTTAGATCTAAAAATACACTACAATTGGTACAGTTTGTGTACTGAATGCATTACGAGTCTGTTGAAAATCGATGAAATGATTTGATAATTATAGTTGTTTGAGATGTTAAACAAATTGTAATAAGTTTTAAAAAGCTGGAGGACACTGATGCCAAATTATCTTTTAAAAAATTATTTATTATTTACATTGAAAATTATTTACACATTTTTAATGAAGTTTACATATCATGTAGCATATACAGTTGTGCTCGAAAATTTACATACCCCTTGAACAATCTGCTAAAATTTTAATGTTTAACAAAATATGAGATCATGCAAAACACATGCATTTTTTATTTAATATTGTCATAAGATATTTTACATAAAAACTGTTTACATATAGTTCACAAAACAACAACAGAAATTAAGTTATTAAAATAACCTCCTGCAAAAGTTTTCAATACTGTGTGTGGTTTCCTGATGATTTATGAGTGCTGTTATTATTATTACTATTTATTTATTTATTTATTTTGCTTTGTGATGGTTGTTCAGGAGTCTTTTGATTCTTGTTTTGAACTGCTAAATTGACAGCTGTCCTTCAGAAAAAAATCCTTCAGGGTTATACACCCCTTTTGCAGGGGTTTATTTAAATAATTTCAGCTATGTTTTTGTATTGTGAACTATACTTTAGACTTTTATCTAAAGTATCTTACTCAGGACACTACTAAATGAAAAATAACATGCATTTTGTATGACCTCTCTTATTTTGATGCAATTTTTCATATTTTAGCATATTTTTCAAGGTGTATGTAAATTTTTGAGCACAACTGTAGCTGCATTAACTAACTTAATGGGGATAGTTCACGCCAAAAATGTAAATTCTGTTGAACACAAAACAACATATTCAAAAGTATGTTAGAAAAAAAACAGCCATTGACAATTGGTACCTAACAAAACAAACAAAAAATATTATGGAAGTCAATGCATAACATTATTCAATAAATCTAACTTTGTCTTCAACAGAAGAACAAGTTGATATCAGAGTTTTTGATAACAGAATAAACAGATTTTATGACATTACAAAAGTAGAAGTGTTATTTGTGTTCACATTGATTTTATTACTCTAACCTGTACTCACACTATCAAGTTCAAGGCAGCAATCCAAAATGCATCTAAATCTAAAAGTTAGCTTGATGAGTGATACACTGCTGATATGATCTTATCACTGGCACTCCTTACAAACAGGAATTATTGCAGGCATGTAATAAACATCTACTCTTATCAGCAAGGCATATTGGCATAATTTTCATTATGAGGCCAGTGGTGTTGTTAAAAATTTCACATCAAAATAGTAAACTATAAATTCCACCATTTTTAGCAGAGGTTAATGCTTGTACGCTCCACATGCTATTGTTCAGTGAATGCCTTTCATGCATAATCACACTTAAGCATATCACCTGAAAGGCTGCTTCAGACAGCAAATGAGGTCAGATTGATATTGTATATTTATATAAGAGTTATTTAAGTTTGATATTGATTGAATCTGGTTGTAGTTTGATTCATTTGATAGAGTTTTCTACCTCTCCCCCCTCCCAAAAAAAAAAAACACTTGTTTGAAGCCAGACCAACAGTACTTTAAAATGTCTACTACATCTGGAAATAATTAAAGCTTCACACATTTCTGGCTGTACAATAAAAGCGTATGACAAAACCACTTTCATTATTATATCCATTAAAAGCAGTAGATGGTTACTTTTTTAATAAAACCGTAAGGTAGAATTTTTTTCTTTCTATTCAAACAATGATTATTCATACAATTGTGTACCTAGAATTTTTTTTTCTGTTTATCAGTGTGCTAAGTGTTACGTTGTAGACTTTTATCATTACAAAGACATAGTTCATGCCACAAAAAATCAGCCACCAGATTTTTGGGAACAAAAAAAACATAATTTTTATGGATGACTCAGTCATTTTTGATCCTGAAATCAAAGTAAATAGTCATCAGAACTGTTTGGTTACTGCTATTCTTTAAAATATGTAGGTTTTCAACACAAGATGCTCCAGTCCTACAGGTTTGAAAGGAGTCAAATTTGAATAAGTGTTAACAGAATATATTTGGGTGAACTATCCCTTTAAGGCTTATAGCTGTGGTTTGAGCTCTTCGCCAAAGCTGCATATGTTGAACCCATCTGTTAAATGTTATAGATGCCACTAGAGCTAAAGAGGAAACTGTTTATTGGCTGTAAAATGCTGGTGATAGAAGCTCAGTTGAGAAGTTGACGTGGGATAAAACAGCACCCTCAAATACCTTCCACCTAATGTAGCGTAATGCACCCTGTCAGTGAAATGGTAGTTTGGCAGTATTTCTCCGATCAAAGCTGACCTCTTTTCCATATCTATACTCACTGTGAATAGAAAGTGGGCACACAGATAACCTGAGCAGAAATATGTTAAAGGGCGTGCCAGGTGATAGCATTGCCTATTGTAAACAATTAAATCCCCATGAATGATATTTCAGTACCATTTTAATTTATTGGCCAATATAAGAGTATTCACATTATGTTTTGTGTATGTATTTATTGTAATCAATTCAAATCAGTTTTATTTTAATAGCTCTTTATAGAGAATTTTGTAAAGCAGCTCTATTAAAAAGGCAAGTAATGATTCATGAAAACTTAAAAAATGAGATAAGCTTAATCAGCTTAAAGTGAGATTTTGTTTGGCAACATTTCATATTATGAAGTAATTTTGGTTGAATGAGTTGTTGTATTAGTACTAAATATCCTTTTTTTGTTTATTTTAAAGCATTTATTTAGGCAAAATAGTGTTGAATTTTATTATTGCAAATTTCATAGCTATTAGTCATAAAATCGAAGTAATTTGCAAAATAGTTGGGGTTTTACAAATAGTGTTAATCTAGGCGGTTCATTCTGCTGTGGCAATCCCTGGTTAATAATGGGACTAAGCCAAAAAAGAAAATGAATGAATGTTAATCTATGCTGAGATATAAAAAATATTGCGTTAGTTCACTCCCAAATTAAAACTGAAATTATTTACTTAGCCTCTTACTCTAAACCTAAAATATACTTTTGGAAAATACAAAAAAACTAAGGAATATTATATGAATGAATGAAAAAATTTTTTTTTAAAGTAAAACAAACAAACAAACAAACAAACTGACAAACCAGTTGGTTTAATGCGAGTCTTCTATTGAGACACGATTACATATAAACATTAATCAGAGAACATAAACATAAGCTCAATCATAAATTTTTGATCCATGAGACTAAACCTCGATGGTTCTTGTGGAACTCAAACCTGCTTTCATGTGATACACAAATTACTCTTATTGGTTCTTAAGCAACCCAGGCTCATTACGGATATGTACCCAAGTCTTCATTTCTGGGGACAGCAAAATACAAAACTTAAAATCGCTTAAAAACGCTTAAATCCATCTGAGGGCGCAATATACACTTCACCCAACCAGGGGTGTGTTTCCCAAACAAGGACATAACTAGTGGCTGAACTATCATAGTTTGATGCATCGTTTGAGAAATGAACGATGTAGGGACCAGTGTTTTCCCAAAACCTGTAGTTTCTGTGTCACAGATCCATCATTTGAACCATGTTAGTTATAATGTACTTATGTATAATGTGTATAATGTGTATAATGTCTTAATGGGGTGGAGAAACAACTTTTTTAGAGAAAATGACCATCATTTTTTGTATAAAATTATATTGTTTCACACACACACACACACACACACACACACACACACACACACACACA
>CAIGQZ010001474.1:7996151-8042838 GCA_903798205.1 Danio tinwini | reverse complement strand
ACACACACACACACACACACACACACACACACACACACACACACTTATAAAAAATGCAATATTTTTGGTTAAAACATGCACTCATTTTCTATATTAACTGAAATTCATGTAAATATTATTGAGAATATTCCATATTCTATGGTAAAACATAAAACTTAGCTAACACTCTAATCCCATATATAAATCATATAAATTGTTTATGGTTGTAATTTACAGTAGGCTATTTATTAAGAAAAGTAATAATAATAATAACAATACTTATAACTATTATTATTATTATCATTATTATTTTATTATTAATAAGTAGGATATTGTTTATTTATTTGTTTATTTATTTATATTCAAACCACTGCAAAAATGTTCTAATCACTAGGCCCATGTCATATACAGTAGGCTACAGACACATTTCTTAATAAATAACCTACTGTAAGTTAAAACCATTAACCTATGCTATAAATTTTTTGTTTTCACAAGCTTTGGAGACGTAACATAAATTCCGCTTTTAAATAATAGTCACCTATAGCTTTCTTCATGAGCCACGGCTGCGTTCAACATGGATGTTTCCAAAGTGCATTACGAAGGGAGTGCAATTGTCAATGTGAAGATCTCTAAAACTAAACTGTAAAAATAGGCTACTTTGAACGCAAATTACACCTAAGAGAGATGACTTAAATTTTTTTTTATCATTTCGAGTTTAAATGTTGGAACGTTCTAAATGAATTGGGCATAGGGGGATAACTGGGAATAGAACACAACCAGGAACTTTGCTTAACTACAACTCTAGAGGCATAGTTGCAAGCATACAAGTTTGCAACACAATTTGCAAATATTTAGGATTATATGCCATTGTTTTATGTTGACAGATGTGTTTAATGGATTATATACACACATATACAGTCAGACAAAACAAAACATTTATTACCAACTGCTTATTATGCAGTTGGATTTACTAAAGGCAACCAAAACTTTAAAGGTCAGGGTAAAACATCATCAAATTGTGTGGCAGCATGCATAAACTTTCACCAGGGAACACCTTTTGTCCTGAAGGGGTGTACCAGGTCTGTGTAGATACAGTAGGTAGCATGTGTTAAATTTTCATGCCCAGATTAAAGATTTCCCAACATACTTGGTGCCTTATTTCCCTGGGTAGGTATCCAATGATGCACACATACAATTATCTATAAATTTACTATCAACTATCCATTTGCTCTCTAAAGAGAAACCAATTTCATATTCATTTGGACAGAACCTTATGGGGTGAGTAAATTTTGACAGAATATTTACTTTGGGGTAAATGAACCCTTGAATTGTTTAACTCTGTGTTTTTTTTATCACCTCTCACTGACCACTCCAGGACCCCATAGAAACATGAAGGACTTTTCTGGACAGCTACTCTTACTTCTGTATCTCTGCCATCTTTCCACAATTTTGTCAAAAGATGAACGTCATCCCTTTTGGAAGCGTAAAAGAGTTCTGGAGTGGGGGTTGCTGTTCATCTGTGTTTATGGTCTTACACCAGTGCTTTTCTATGGCTAGTTTCCTATGTCCTTTACAGCGTTGAGGGATGAGTCCTGTGTGGGGAAGTGACCCTGTTTGCCGGCAGCTCTGCTAGTGCTGGTTGCACAGCAGGCATTTAGGTCTGTCCACCTGGAGAGGGCGAGGGGCAGTGGGGAAAGGGTCAATGACACTGCTCTTGGAGCCATTTCCTGTGTTCTTCCACATCTGCAGCCCACTAGGGTTACATCACTCAGCGTCATCTGCAGCTGTCAGCCCCAGCACACCAGCTTCCCCAATGTGCCCGGATCTGGCTCCTGACCCCTTCCTGCCTGCCCCACACCACTCTGTGGGCCTGTGCCACCCTCCCCCCTCCCACTAAAGCAGAGATAAACAGCGGCGAGTCAGATTACCCAGAGTCCTTGCTCTTCTGAAGCAGCCCATTCACAGGCCTCTGGATAGCGATAAGAAGATGAATCACAGCACTGTTCTGAGCGCTTTGTGGAAGCCGCGCCGCTCCATCTAAGAGGCTCTCTTTGTGTGTTGATTCTTCAGCTGTGTGTCTATCTGTGTCCATGTGTTTCAGGAGTAAGTATGTGTATGCAGTGGCAGCAGGACTATTTCTTGTGAATTAGAGGACCAGGTTAGTGACTCTTGGAACTGTAGAGAATGATCTGACTGGTCTGAACAGGAACATTGTGAGCAGGGTTCAATAGGGATGGCCTGCTGGCCAGGAGCCAGCTGATGAAACTGGCTCTTGCTTTAAAGCATGGGTCTCAAACTTGATTCCTGGAGGGCCACAGCTCTGCACAGTTTTGCTCCAACCCTAATCAAACATAGCTGATGCAACTAAGGTGTTCAAGACTACTAGAGACTATTAAGCATTTGAAGTTGGAGCTGGTTGGAGCTAAACTATGCAGAGCCGAGGCACTCCAGGAATGAGTTTGAGACCATTGCTCTAAAGGAGAGTTCTGTAAAATTGCTAATTGAATTCTAATATTTCTGAAAGATAAAGATGCACAATAATTCAGACACTAATATTTGATTAACGTTCAGCATATCAGCATATTTTCTATAGAAAAAGGCTGATATACCAAAACAATACTTGATTAATAAATGACTATAATCTATAATTTTTCTCTGGGTAAGACAATTAAATGCTTGGCAAAACAAACCGAAATAAATTATATGATAGAAACAATAAAAGAAAAGACGTGAACAAGAGAGTCCATAGCATGTAGGATCATTCCATTGTTTTACAGATAAGTGTGTACACACATATACACTCAGACAAGACAAATCATTATCACCAACTGCCTATTATGCTGTTGAATTTACTAAAGGCAACTAAAACTTTGGAGGTCAGGGTAACACATCATCAAAATGTGTGGCAGCATGCATAAACTTCCACCAGGAAACACCTTTTGTCCTGAAGGGGTGTACCAGGTCTGTTTAGATACAGTAAGTAGCATGTGTTAAATTTACATGCCCAGACTGAAGATTTCCCAGCATACTTGGTGCCTTATTTCCCTGGGTAGGTATCCAGTGATGCACACATGTACAACTATCTCTACATGAAGTAAAAAATATGTAACTTTATTTGACAAGGTGCCAAGGTTTGACAAAGTCCAATTCCAGAAAGAGGTGGCATGAGAAATATTAGTTTTGCCTACGACTATTTGTCATGTTTTGTTTACAGATCTTGCACCTAGCTGACCTTCATTTAACTCACCAAAGTTAGTGGCACACATTTCTTCTGTGTTCCAATGCAAATATCTTAACCAAAATGGTAATGTTACTCAGTATGTATACAATGAAGTGTTGTTTCATTATTTGCATATTTAAGTTTTTATTCGAGTGAGTGCTGTGTTGTACATCTATTTTACGAGTTCATACATTACATAAGTGAATGGGACAATTATAATTAGATTGCTTTGATAGGTTTTTACATGAGGTGAATTAGTTCAGCTCTGAACAGGGTAAGGATCTGTATCTCAGCTTACAGTGTCTGAGCATTTAAGAGAATTTGGACTGAAAGTTTCTTCTGTGACAAATCTATCATTAGCAGAACGAATCAAAAGCTAAACTAAACTTTGCTGAGGAACATGTTGCATGAACAGAGATTTAACTCAAAGTTTATTTTCAGGGATGGTGTTTAGTTTATTGGTGTCCAGTAAAAAAGATTGTTCATCGTAAAAATGTGGAAAGCTGAAAAGTCAGTGAAACAAACAGCAACAAACAGCAAAGTCAGTGAAAGGTGGAGGTAAAGTGTCATGGTTTGGTAGCTAGATGGTAGAGAGAAGGCAAACGTTTATGACAAACTCTGTCAGCATCATGCAGTATTTCTTTCCTTGCATTCATCATTCAGTCAGCCAGTATTTTTTTATGCAGGACAATGAGTGCCGTAAAGCTGAAAACATTGATACAATGAAAGGGCTGCCCTAAATCTGATTTAAAAATCTCTGGTAAAGCTTATAGAAAAAATAAATAGGAAACTAACACATTAACTCTGGAAGAGACTGAAGAAGATATGTGAGAGACTAGTAATCACCAGTGATGTCCTGGGAGAGACTAATATTGTCCTTTGAAAGTCTAGTGATGTCCTACGTGCAACTAATGTCCTGTGAGAGACTATTGATGTCGTATGACAGACTAGTAATGTCCTGTGAGAGACTAGTAATGTCCTGTGAGAGACTATTGATGTCCTGTGGAAGACTAGTGATGTCCTGTGAGAGACTATTGATGTCCTGTGGAAGAATAGGGATGTCCTGTGAAAGAATATTGGTGTCCTGAGGTGAAGATGTGCTGAGGCCAAAGTAAGAGCTTGTACAGTTCCTACTAATTTTGACTGCTATAACCTTTTTAGAGGTATTATTTGTTTGTGCTACAATCATTGCTTTTCTATTAAGACAGAGTTGTTTATTGGTTGTTTGGCTTGATTATGTTGTACTTGCATGGTTAAGACACAGCTAAGTCTCTTTTATGGTTTGAACAAGGAGGATTACTTTATTGCTAAAACAAAATGTTCATAAACTGTTGATCTATCATTTTTAAAGAGAGAGAGAGAGAGAGAGAGAGAGAGAGAGAGAGATGAGTGAGGGAGTATTGACTAAAATTACCATTTTGGTTTAGGTATTTGCATAAGGTCAGTTGACTTGACGCGGCAGGACACACAACCATTTGTATGCCACTGACTGTGGTGAGTTAAATAAAGGTCAGGTTAGGTGCAGGGTTTAGACAGACAGCAAGTTTTGCCCTGTCACTCCATCTTTAACATGTTTTATGAGCCTCTGTTGGGACCACAGACTTGCGCAGCCATAAAGTACAGCAACCTGCGTGTCACTCTCGAATGTGCACTTGGCAGAGTCTGTGGCCAAGATGTGGCCGGATGGAAACTCTATTTACAGATGCCCTGTCAGCCCAGACCAAATTCAAAATGTTGGATTTCCCCTCTTGCACTGGATTGCTATGTTTGTAATCAAGTTACTCATCGACATGGCCGGAGTCATTGGCATTTAGTTATAACATATCCATTCAAGTCATATTGTGGAGTTTATTACTCTTTTTTTTATATGGTTTATTGTATCAAAACAGTTTGATCATGATTCAATGCTATGAACTTTGACTTGATAATATTTATCATTTTCCTCAGCCTCTTTTAAGGAAATTTACATTTGAAGACTGTTCTTTTGTACTGAAAGGGTGGTGATTATTTGTACCATAATCAGCAGGATTCAGCAGGTAATTATGAGTCATTTGTCATGAAGTGGCAGGATGAGCAGAAAGCTTAATTGTATCTTTCCGTAAATCTCCGTCTTAGCTGAGTTTCCACACCCTGTCACACCTGATTTTGATTCTCATGAGTACGCCAGCCTCGAGTAACCCCACTCACCCATCTATTTAAGCAATATGTAGAGTTGGGCTAATCATTCAACACAACACAGATGGGCCAGTATGAAAAAAGCATCTGTTTTCAAATCCCAAGTATATCCATAAGAACAGCTATTGTAGCCATCCAGAGGGTGTGGTGTGTGAACTCAGTACCAACTTTGTCCCAGATTTTCTGCTAAAATTATCCTAAATTGCTTTGAAATTGATTTTAGATGCATTAACACTGAATAAGAAAGCTCGATTTATATACATCAAGTAATTTTTCAACATAGGATTATTCTGAAAATGTAGCCCTATATCGATTGCTGGAGATTGTGCATTATGTACCCAGAGGTACGTATGGCTGCATTTCATCTTTAAAATGAACGCTAAGGGGAAGTATGACGCCATTTTTTTTCACGCTTACCAGCTGACTGCTTACCTTCATATGGTTTTCCCACCGTTACCGGTTTGTCCAGTAGCTTGCCATGTACAGTAGCTTGCCATGCCATGTTGAGACGCAGAGAGGATTTGACCACAACGAGTGGGTGGATGGGTCAATTGGTGCTTTTGAAAACACTATTGGTTGGGTTTAAGGGAGGATTGGTTGGGTTTAAGGAAGTCAGTCAGTCTGCAGTGGTCTCTGGTGGATTTATGCAAGAACAGCAGGAGCAAATGGCACTTACGAGAGAAATTTGAGATCTCAAAAAGCGTCAACAGCCTCTGGTGCATTCGCAAAAACAAAAACTGCAAAAAATTGTACCTCCTGGGACATATTTGCCGCTCTCCAGAAATGTAAATAGTGGTACATTTTCAGAATTAGCCTGGGTTGTAATTTTTTTTTTGGTCAAACTTTGATAAGGGTTCATATTAATCTCTTTTGATTGCTGAATCATGGCAAATGTGGGCATACTGGAATTTTTTCATATTTTTTCAGGATTCAACAAATATTACAAAAAAAATAACAGTTTTGATTTGATCTGTTATATCCTGTTTATATGAGTAACAGTTTAAAAATGTATGAATTTTTTTTTATCTCAAATCTAGAACTTAATTATTACTACAGACACAACAAACCTGATGACAGATCAGCATAAAAAAGACAATTTCTCTTTTATGCCCAGGTTCTGTGCCACAGAACTGGCGAAGCCCGCATAGGAAAATAGTTTCCATAAGATGACTCCCATGGGTTTATAAATAAAGCACATACTGAGTGAGTTACTCATAATCTCCTCCATGAAAAATCAATCTGACTTGTTTGGAGAGAAGTTGTGTGGGGGTAATAGAATATTGTAAACCATGCTAACTTGTACCATCTGTGAAAATCTTTCTCTGAGTTTCGGCTTTTGTAAATCTAGAGCTATTTTGGTGCTAGCCATGGTGATGAAGGACATATGGACAGCTGCAGGGGAGAATGATTCAGATGATGATGGTTTTCCTGTTCAGTTTGAGATGTTATGGTTTGGTATCATTAACGAAAGCACTGTACCTGACTTAATGTTTTAATTGGTTAGACATGCATTAATGCTGAATGGATATAAACACAAAATATACCCCACAGTACCGGGTTAAAACATTGACATTTCAATTTAATTATTATCTTATATTAGCAAAACAATTCAAATTATTTCCATGTTCCCATGTCTGCTGTTCAATTTAATATCACTATGCAGTAGTTTGCTCAATCTGACAAATCGGCCCCATTTAGATGGTTCATTCAGAAATGAATGCTCTTTATTTGCATTTTGCATTTGATTTGTTATAAAAATACTCTTAATAATTTACAGCAAAAGCAGAGAGAGGATTTGTTTTGTTGGTAAATGGGTAACACTGATAGCTTATGCAAATGCATGCCACCTTCAAGTCTTTAAAATATTATAAGACCATCTGCTTAATATTAGTTAACAAGTTGGAGATTATGGAGGCCATAGAATGAAAATCTGCATATACCTAGGCATAGCTGAATAAGAAAAGTTCAGTAAGTGGAAATGACATAGCATGAGTATCAAACATAATTGTATAAAATTCTGGTGAAAAACAGGCCAATCGGAACAAAACACTGACACAGGGTCCTCAATATGATTGAACATCCACAATGTTTTCAAATGTGATTGCAACAAAGATATTTTTTCCTCTTATTATTACATTATTATTACATTTATTATTACATACTTTGTATGTGGGACTTTAATTTTAAAATGGTACAGGTTTTATGGAAGAGTAAACAGTCCTAAGAAGCAGGCAGCAATGAAGCATCTCATCTGTTCAAAGTGTGTCAGAATGCAAAATGTAGCATATACGGATTAAAAATTACTATAAAATCACCCCCCCCCCAGAAGAAGCATAATGTCTGTTTACATTTATATTTTGTCAGTTTAAAGTGTTGTGAAACTTATTGTTGTGAAACGAATGTGACATCATCGCTGTGTTTGCGGAGGTTCACTTTGGGTACGCGTGACATGATTTCGGCTGGTGGAGCGTACAAAATTTTTTGAGACTCAAGCGAGCAGTTCACGCGGCGCCGCATTTGATTTAAGTTGAATATAAATCACTTTGAAGAGATTTTGTTTAAAACAGGTACGACTGTACAGACATCTTTATGATCCGTCCATGCGTGATCAACATAGAGATAACCAGATGACTAATAATTCTTGGCTAGAAATTGCAACAACAGTGGAAAAGGAGGAAAGTTTTTGTAAAAGTTTAGAAAAAGCTGAGGCATAAGTTTGTTAAAACCAAAAAGAGAGGCAATGGCAAAGGTGGAGATCCAGGTGGTTTTAATATTACAAAATATGTTTTTCCACCATTTATAGGTTTTACACTGATGCATATATTACAATTTTGTTTAGCGGTTTTAGCGTTCGCTATTTCAGGCCTTCCCCTGCTGTCCAAAGATTGTATGCTAACCGGTTAGCATTTTGGCAGATCACCTACTGCACCTTTAATTCATTTATGAAGGTTTGCTAAATTGCATTACTACTGTTATTTAATTTTTACATTGTCTGCAGACTGTCACTGTTTTTTGATAATATTATTATGTCACTAATTTGTTATTTTGATAAATCTGGTGTCTACAAAAAAGTATATACTCATTTGAACTTCTTGCAGAATCAGCAAAATATCAATAAGGGTTACAAAATAAGGGGGATATCAGTTATTTTTATTTAGTGAATAAGGTATTTGACATAACAAATGCTTACATATTATCCACATGACAAAATAATGGCTCAATTTATAACAATTGCTCTGTTCAAATATGTACGTAGCCTTGAATCTTAACTGTCTGTCATATATGATGATCCATGACTGTTTTTATGTTTTGTAAAAGTTGTTTGCGAGTCCCTTGTTTGTCCTGAACAGTAAAACTGTCCGCTGTTCTTGAGAAAATCCTCAGTGTCCAGAACATTATCTGGTTTTCTAATTTCATCTGCATTTTTTACCTCTTTCCAACAGTGACTGTATGATTCTGAGATCCAGATTCTGAGATTCATCTTTTCACAAGGACATCATATGCAAAAAAAAAAAAAAAAAAAAAAAAAAAAACGTGAGAACATTTATTAAAATATGTTTTTAACATTGTCTGCAAAAAAATATGCAAAAAATAACCAAGTCCATCTTGTTGGGGGATGGAATTTTTCATTAAAGGAGCTTTTGTGCTACCTTACTAATATTTCAAGCTACTCTAATTAATACTTTACGTGGTAGCTCCAAAGTTATGGTCAAAAATATCTAAAGAGAACCAATAAAGTGTAAATGTAGCAAAATATAGTATAACTTAAAATGATAAATGAAACCAAACTATACAGAAATTATAATAAAATCAAACTGAGCTTGCAAATCTGCACTAAATCAGGAAATTAGTATTCATATCCAATACTACAATAAAAACAGCTTTGTGTTAGAATGAACACAGAAGCGAAATACAGAAGCAAAGGCAGACAAAATTTATATGTGCTCACAGATGTATTTTTACATATAAGGATGTGCAGAAATCCAAGAGCTGGAGAATCTTCTCTCCAGATGTATTCCATCTCAGGAAGATCTCTTCTCCCCTGACCCAACTCCCTCCTCTGTCTCTGATGTCGTAGGCCATATAAACGCCTCCTCTCATAAATATTATTTCAAAATGGGATTTAATAACCTGCCCATGACGCATTCTTCCCTCTTGAGATTCTTCAGTGGACATCAGAGAACACCATTGGGGGATGAAGAACAGAAAATTCAGAGAGTCGACTCTCTGAAATAGCCTACTATACTAAACTACACTCTTAAAAATAAAGGTTCTTTGCTCCATGAAAAGGTTCTTTAGATGACTCAAATGTTCGTAAATGCTTCTTTCAAAAATTGTTGACTAAAACTTTCATTGGACATCCAAAATTGTTTCTTTTGTCACGACTGACTCCATTCAACCTCCATTTGGAAAATTTTTAAGACTTTTTTAAGAATTTTTAAAACTTTCTTTTAATCTTAGCTTACTTAAGAAGCAGCTTAATGCTGCAAATGACTTCAAGAGCAAGAATGTACAAACACAATGCTAAATCAGGTACAATAAATAATCTAAAGGTACCCCGAGGTTAGCCATCTGGATTTCCCATTTCATCATCCAGAAAAGTTTCAGCCCCCATCTACGTCGAACCACCAAATATCTAAAGCTTTCTATCTTTCTCAGCTTGCTCTTTTTCTTTTTTGCACCGACCTTTGTCTTTCCTTCCAAGAGTTCATTCTTCACACTGTAATGCATTAAACTGACAGGCTTTAAAATAGAGGCAGGCGCAGGGAGGTTTGCAGGCTTGATACTGTGCGTAGGACACCAAGGGGGAAAAAAAAAAAGATGAAGTCCAGACCTCTGAAAAGCCCCACATGTGCAGTCCAGGCTGGGGAGGGTTTGACCCACAGCCTCTCTAATCTCCAGCTGAATTATCCAGAAGAAATATGTTAGAGCTCTGCATGTGTGTGTGCGCGCACAGGAAAAGAAGAGGGCAGGTCAGTGGAAATAAGTTATGTAACTGACTCAAGGGACGCAGAGGAATAGGAGGTCATAGGAGGGGCCGACAGTGAAGCGGTAGGGAAGGGGGGAAGGAAAACTAAACACAGAGCTCCTGTGACACCTAAACATGGTTTTATTCTGCTGCATCAACACATTAGACCTAAACCTCAATCAATGGACCGAATTCACGCTGCTTTTTTCTTCCCTCCAGTTATTGTATACTAAAGCTGTTCGATTTACTAAAGAAATGTCTATGCCGCCACCAGCATAGCAAAATGAGCACAATGTTCCTGTTTACAAAGAGCCCCTTAGAAAGCAAATTGATTTCTCACACTCTTTATGGCCGTATGCTTTATCCATGTTCTGGGCAGCCAGGTTTGCATGCTAGCTCCGATCTGTTTTTCCTCTTTATTTCAGGTCCCGTATTCATCTGCTTTCGCCAGTGTTCCTCTGTCTTTTAGCGAAAGCAAAAGGCTTTCATAAGAGCCGTGCAGCTGTTTGTCTGCATAAGACTGGACATCAAAAGCATCTTTGGGAGCTCTTTTCTCTATTAGAAAGTATACAGGGGTTTGGGGCTACATTCCAGTAGATCATTGTTCCCAGAATGCACCTTTATCTTCAACTTGGGGGACCCAGCGGAAAGGGGGTTTTAATCACCGTGAAGCCTTTTCAGAGAAATATTGTAAGAGCTTGTGTGCACATGAGAGAGAATGAGTGTGAGAGAGAAATGAGAGAGAGAATAAGAGGGAGAATTGGTTTTCTTCTTTCTTCTTCCATTCAGGTACCACAGTCATCATTCTTACAGTGATAATAGTGGTAATAGCTGGTAAGACTTGGTGAAGTGGATTAGATGGCATTTGTTGGGAGCATTAACTAACCTCAAAGGTGACATAATGAACTCTGTTAGACTTTGTTTTTAGCCAGGATAAGGGGAAAATACATCCTTTTGTTAGGTTTTTTTTGCATGTATGATCATGCACAGCTAGATCTGCTGGTCAATATCAAAGGTAACCCTAAAATGAAACGTCTGTGATCATCTGTGACTCCACATCATCAGGATAAAAGTGGTTTGATTGCAAATGTAGTTGTCTTCATTAAGCCGGATCATTTTTTACACTTAAATATATGCTGAAAAAGTACTTGGACATCTGACAGCATTTTAAAAAAAATGTTTACAGCAAATTTCACTTTAACAATTAAATTTTAACTTTTTTCACTTTAACTTAATGTTTTTAAGGCACAAGACACTTTTTAGATAAACTCAGCAGACTCATTTCCCTTTGAAGGATTACAGCCTTACACTGCTTCACAAAGATAATACGTTTATTTATAAACTAAATTTGAGAGGATCACGTGCTTATGATTGACTACAGCTGGTCCTGCAGTAGCAACGAAGGATTCACCAATCGGGTGATTTCTAACTTACTATAAATAATCAGAGTTTCCTACCTTAGTTATCTTTGTCTTAAAGAATCCCCCCTGGGTTTCATCCAGGTTCTTTGGTTTCCTCCCAGTCCAAAGACATGCGGCATAAGTGAATTGACCAAACCAAATTAGTACCATTGATGAGCTCTTAATCAGCAATTCGTAATTGCCATTAGCCATAAATAAACGAGGGAGTTCTTGAGACCTACCTGGCTCAAACTCCCCTCTCGCCTTACAAAGGGAAGGGAGCCTGGGCTCGAGGGTCTTATGAGCTCAGGGCTCTCTCCCTGGGACAGCATGCCAAGCACGCTTGATAATCAATCATCAGCTAAGTGTGAACTCCTGAAAAATACTTTATCTCATCCATGAACATGATTTCTGCAGGAGTAACATAGAATGTACCAACTGCTATGATTCCACACTCATCAGAGAGTGATCAATCCAAAAATGACATATTGTGCCTTTAAAGTAAACAGTTATAGGTCACAATATTAGCATTTTTCATTTAAAGCATTTGGATTTTTTACTTTGTTAAATGCTTGTTTATTTAACCACAGTTTTGGGTTGGGAGATTTAATCGAGGCGATTTTCATTTGCATTTTGTCAGTAAAGTCGGTTCTAGTAAACCTCCAGCATGTGCATTAAGATGGAGCAGAGTTTACTATATAAAGTCGTAGTGCATCGATAAGCTACGCAAAAATCTGTTTAAATTTAAATTTGATAATGACATTGAGATAATTGTTCTGTGATAATTACAAACTATGGCTGTAGTAAAATCTGCAGTAAAATCTTCTTTGTGAGACACTTCTTTTATTAGTCACGCTGAATCAATGACAGCTGTTAAATCTTCTGTTTATTCAGCAACAGCTATCTCCCCAGGGATATTTTTGTGTGTTTTTGACAGGTTAGTGAGTTTCTGCAAGAGCACCCCCTGGCCCTCAGAGAAGATTTTCTACAAATCATACCGTGCTTCCATGAAAAGATGTGAACGACAATTGCACCTTTGTTCAATCATGTTTGCGAATTGTATTATTCGCCCAGCCCTACCATTGTAGAATCTGGCAGCACTCAATAGTCAAGATACCTCTTGGTCCATGAGTTTCTTGTTTTGCAGATACATGTTTAAAAACTAAACCTTATTAAGGCCCAATCCCAATTCTACCCCTTAACCCTTCCCCTTACCCCTACCGCTCATTTTGTTCACATGAAGGGCTAGGGGTTTCCGAATTCTCTTTAGCTTGAAGGCCTAGGGCTAAGTGGAAGGACTAGATAGCACTTGAAATTGAGATTTTTCAGGCAGGACCACACACGGCTGCACACGGAAGTGAGGAAATGCACAAATTTGTATTTTTTGTCATTATTACGAATTTTTACAACAAACAATCATATGTTTTAATACATTTATTAAAGCGTTCATGTTGTACCGCCATGCTTAAAAAAAAAAGAAAAAAAAGTAAAATTTTCTTTAATCCATAATAATAACTCCTGTACAGCAGTCCCACAACATACTTTTTACATCTGACACTTGATGACACCCAAATATTCTGTCAGAATAGTCTAGTGGCTGGAAATTACCTTTTTACAGTGCCTGCTACAATTTTAATGTTGTTTTTGTGTGCCTACATAGATGAATATGGCCACAGTGTAAATACACAGTACAGTTATGAGCTCATTGCCACATTACATTGTTATGATAACATGATATTGTTGCCTTCTGTGATTTCCTTAAGATAAATACAAAAAAAAATAATGCAACTGTAATAACTACAGTAGTCGCCGTTGTCAATCTCATATGGAGCAATCACATATGATGACATGTGTGTGTGTGTGTGTGTGTGTGTGTGTGTGTTTATGCTATCCCATTTCTTAAGGGTAAAATTTTAACCCTTTCCCCATCACACTTTGTTTCAGGGGCTAAGGGGAAGAATTAGGATTGGGCCTAAGTACTAGTTATTCAACTGAGTTCTGTACTGATTGCATAACCATAGAACTTTTGTAGTTGTCACTACCTGTGTTTTTCATGAGTTAATACTGTTTTAGAGTTGAACTGTGTTTACTGAACTTTGTGTACAGGATTAAGACCTAAAAGTTAAGCTGACAACTGAATTTAGCTGCAGGGTGTATGTGGCTTTTGGCAGCACTTTTAAAACACATCAATTTATCAGATTAATATATAATGCAAGTCTAGACTTTTAGACTTATCTCATTTGCATTCATGTACACAAATATGTTTGCACATTTGAAAACATGCTGCTAAGTACATAGACGTGTGACACCATCCAAATATTTACAGTATATAACCTTATATTTACTCCTGAATATTTGCATTAATATAAATGACATAATATAAAGTACAATGAAAAACAATAATTAATAATTATATATTTTTTTAAATGTTTAAATGATTTATCAATGTTGGCATTGATGACATTTAATCAATATGTTAAAATTGCATGGAAATGTGTGAACATATATGACTATTATTGAGATAGCATAACGCTTTATTCGACTTCACAAAATAAACATGGACTTGACTTTGAAAGCAACTGACACAGATAAACACACACATGCATAATATTTTCATGGTAATTGAGTATACAAGTGTCACACTGAGCCAGTCCTGTTTGACTGGTTTGTGTGTTACTGTTCACAGTCATGAAGCAATTACACAACTGTTTTTCTTTTTTTCTCTCTCTCTTTCCCCATCACAGAGCTTACAATATCTCATGTCAACACTGAGAGATTTTTATTTGTGTCTGTTTGTGGGGGGCAAGTCTTAGCTGGCTGGAGCTGTGTGACTGTTAAAAACAGGTGTGGGCATGCCTGTTGCTTTAGGATCAGTGCTAGATCTCTTTCTACATACTGCATATCATTCCAATTCCAGCCAATCTCAGCTGTTGCAGGGCTGAGCACAAGATCAAGCCCTTCGATCTTCAGAGTCCTGTGATTGTTTGTTGCAGGAACGTCACATAGAGGTTTTGTCAAAGCTGTTATGGAGATAAGGGTAGGGAAGACAAAGTTGTCAGGGGTACAATTGATGGCCCACTTTGTTCTACTTTCCATCGTGAAGTTTTTTTCTTCCAGTTCCCTTGTAAACTCCAGCGTTCTCCCTGGTTGAGTTTTACTGAGTTTAGTGTTCCCCTCTGGGAGTCTTTCTAAGTTATGTTAGGACAGAGAACATTCTGCACTCTAGACTGCACTCTGGAGACAAAAATTTTACTCCAGTGATCCATATGCTGCTTTAAACATATAGAGACATTTCGGAAATTGTAGGTTTAAAAATCTGATTGCATTTATATAACAGATTACGAGGTCTGACTAGGATGCATTATAGAGTCCTGCAAGCACTTTCAGGAGTTGAAGAAAAGCCTTTGACCATGCTTTTGTAGTATACTCTTAAATTGTTTTCTATTGTCATCTTTTGTGTTAAACCTCACAAGTTTTTTTACAATAATACTTCAGAGTATCGGAAAAAGTGGTTCAAGTCTAATTCTATTTAGTATATGCTGCATTCATGTTCAGTTTCATGTACTTGATGTTGCTCAACATGACACATGTTCTTCACACCTCAAATGAATGTGTCAGTTAATTGACGTTTGTGCCTCTCATCTAAACCAATGATCCTTATAGCACCCATATATGACGTTGATGGAGTGTCTGAGGTCACGTAATGTGCACGTTCAGACACGCTGAGATCTTGGGTGAACCTGTTTTACTTTGAGGTTTTACATCTTTATTATTGTGACTTCTTGACACTGCCTGGGAAGAACAAAAATAACGCCTTTTTAGAGAGTTAGGATACTTCAGATTATGCCTGTTCATGCCTGTTAGTTTATTTTGGCACTTCGGTGCGCTAAAACTTGCATTTGGCTCTAGTTGTGAGCACGCATCATGTTTAAGGAAAATTCCGTCTCGCCAGTTACACCGTGTGTGTGTTTTTGAGCTGGTTTGAGTGTCCATTGATGGACTTTCATGTTCGCTTGTACATAGCAATGGCATGTCAGCCACACACCTGCTCCAGACCAGAGGACCTCATGGTGGATTTATATCAGGCTGCTTTTGATGCTTTATTGGGCTGCAGACCTGTCCAGATGGGCCTTGTAAAGAGCCCAACAAACCCACACACCTCCTGCATGGTCGATCTCCATAAACCAGCAAATGAGATTCACAACACAGACAGCAGCAACGAGAGGAAAATAAACCCGGCATACAGACCACAAAAGCCTTGACCATCCACCCCCACCCTCAGACTGGACAGCAGGAGATGGGACAGGAGGCAAGAGAAAGCGTGCTGTAAATACCCGCATGTCTGTCTCCATGACAGCCTGTGGGACATTCAAGGACAATCCCATGAGGCTTCATTGCCAAGGCCTGGTGAACATTGGCATTGTGGACCGCTAGTGTGCCCACTCCTGTTTGAGCATTAGATCGAGCAGGGATTTTAATCAAATGAGTTGTTGAAGTGAAGTTTGTGTTTAGAAGGACAGTATCTTAGAGTTAGTTATGGGTAAACCTATGGATTACTTGTTGAAATTTCTTTTGAAACTGGTCAAACTGAAAATTTGTTACGTTATTCCACGTTGCTCCAATTAGTTATTATTATTTTTAAATATTCAGATAAATGAAAGTTGACCATTTAATTTATGTTATATTTGAAGTCTTCTGAATTAATGCTACAACATTATTTATTCATTTTCACAAGCCTAAACCATGTATCCAACTGCAAATATTACTTTCCCATATGTCTATCTCACAATGTGAATATTAGCATATTGCTACTGTTGCCCATAGTGTTGTTATCATACCATGGAGACGCTGTGTGACAAGAACTAGGGCTTAAAATAATAAGGTTAATTGGATGAAATTATTAGTTGTTTGTTTTTAAGTAGTTTGGAAGCTGAAACTGGGCGATGCAGTGGTGCAGTAGGTAGTGCTGTCGCCTCACAGCAAGAAGGTCGCTGGTTCGAGCCTCGGCTGGGTCAGTTGGCATTTCTGTGTGGAGTTTGCATGTTCTTCCTGTGTTCGCGTGGGTTTCCGCCAGGTGCTCTGGTTTCCCCCACAGTCCAAAGACATGCGGTACAGGTGAATTGGGTAGGCAAAATTGTCCATAGTGTATGAGTGTGAATGAGTGTCTGTGGATGTTTCCAAGAGATGGGTTGTGGCTGGAAGGGCATCTGCTGCGTAAAAACGTGCTGGATAAGTTGGCGGTTCATTCCGCTGTGGCGACCCCAGATTAATAAAGGGACTAAGCCGAAAAGAAAATGAATGAATGAATGAATGGAAGCTGAAACTTGTGGTTGTTGAGGAGTGTTACATTTTGAGCACATACTTATGTTTGGCCAATAACAATTAACTGTTCTTTGTAGAGTATAAGAAACATAATGTGTTTTAACTTATTTTAGTATATCTAATAAAATAATAACCTAATAAAATAGTATCCCAGCAGGCACACAACATAAGATGTTAATATTAGGTTAAATCGTGACATCAGATGACCAAAATTCGATGTCTAGGCAGCATCTAAGGATAACGTTATTTTGACGTCCAATAATGACATCAAATGACATTAATATTTGGTTGATTTTAGGTTGTGTTGGAAAGTGACCAAAATCCAACGTTAAGCCAACATCTTAAACCAAGGTCATATTGACATCAAATACTGACTTTTATTCATTAGGTACGACAACAAAAATCCAATATCTGATAGATGCAATAGTGGTAACGTCACACTACATCAAGCTGTAACATCATTAGACATTGATATTTGGTTGATTTTAGGTTGGACGTTGGACATTGATGTTGGCCTGACTTTGGGTTCTGATTTCAACTCAATTTTCATTTCCAAACAAGATACAACATCCCACGACATTGGGGTACAATGTCAATCTGACATCATGTTGATGCCCTCTGCCTGCTGAGATAATATTGCCTTCTTTACAACATGCGTTGTCATGTGACTCATGCTTGTTACACAATACACCGAATGTTGTATTGAGTATTATTAAGTAGTATGAGTAGTATGTTTGATTTCACAATATTTGAAAAATAGTAAGTGAAAAGTACTCATATGACCTACTACTTTCACCAAGATCTTGAAATGTGCATTTAACGGACACTTTACGTTCCTATGAGGCCACAGGGAGGATTTATAAATGGAAGTGATACTGGTAATAATGACAACATGGCAGGTGTTGTATCCCATATTCAGACTATATGAATTTGCTTTTGTACCAGGGAGTTATTGGATTTCAGTTAAAGTAACTAGTCAGCAGGCCCAATTCTCCAAATCCCAAAGGCCCAAATCCAGCAACTGGAGAATGGAAGATGGTGTGATTGAAAATACCTTTGAGATAATGGAGATGGAAAGTAGATGTGTAAGTTATCTAACTAAAGCAGCTCAAAGGTGTAAAAGTACTGTGTTCATTCAGTTTACACCACTGTAGTTCCTATTGTGTTGGATTAGACCCTGCTCTGAAGTAGGAGCTATTTTAGTTTCCTAGAAATTTTTTTTGTTCCCGTTTCCACACCAAAAGTGGGATACTTTAGTCAATAGTACTAGGAGCTATAGAATGGCAAATCACCTATAAAACTATTCAGAGATTATGTGATTTTCACCAACAGTGTAAGTTACATAACTTGTCCTATCCTTATGTGTTCCTGAATTTGGAAAAGCAGAATATCCAGTCTTTGTGGAATTCATTTTACATTTCGCTCACTGTTTTATACAATAAATTCAGACATTGTGCTGTTTTCTTTTACAATACCACTAAAACTTTTGTTTTATGACAACAAACAAGCTAGTATGGCACCTTTTTTCCCCTGAAATGCTGCACATTATGCTTTACGCGCCACTATATCCCAGCCAGGAAGAATGGACATGGAGATTCGCGACCCAAGATCTTAATTCCGTCAGGGAGCGCATTCACTGGAAATGTTAATGACAGTTTTGTCATGCAGTTCATTACCGCACCCATGACTCCTCTAGGCCCTCGCTCAGAGAGACAGAAAGAGAGGGAAGGCCTTTAAGCTTGAAAGAGGCAAGAAAAAAGAAACCTTTTTGAGAGCAAGCACAAAAGACACAGGGAGATGCTGAATGTGGTGGCTGCCAAGCGCTGGGAATTCATGATTGGGTTTTCTCCCTCCTCATTGGCAGTGGTTCCTGCTTGAAAAGAAGGTCGAGGGGGTAAGTTTGCTTGAAGCGACAGATTGCAGATGTCTGTATTGGAGTCTTTGAAAGTGTGGCCCCCTCCTCTCCTCCACCCCCAGGAGAAAAGCCCCATACAGTACACTGTTCTTTACTCATTCTATCACAAGAGCGCAGGAGGACCAGACACTTTTCTAAAAGAGTTACCCTTGAAAATCCCCAGAGCTGAACACAACATGCGATTTTAACTCTAGCTTAGTATGCTGACAGTGCCGTGAGCACCAGAGACATTGAGAGTGACACGTTCCCCTCAGAATAGCGATGTGGCTTTTTGTGGTTTCTTTTTGAATTATTACATTTGGTCCCCCTGATCCTAAATATGTGGTTACATCCTCGTCTGCTGAGATGCATTTCATTTATTTGTACTTTGCTATAATTGAACGTCACATCGAAATTGGCAAGACTGGTCCATATGCATTCCTCTTTTCTTCGAGTTCTCGAGTGGTCTCAAGTCCATGTGTATGGCACATGTCAAGTGTTGACAGTGTAACCCAGATAGAGGGATGAGAATGCAGATCCCAGCTGACCTTTCCCCTACTTTCCACACACTATGTTGGCATGGCAGATTAAACACTAGAAAGGTGAAAAGAACTAAATCAAGTAGTGTAATCTAAAAATGAACAGAAAATGAATTTTTTGCACCACTAGTGGCACAATGTGGAATTGCAAGCATGTTTGTTTGTAGTCCACAGAAATAAGTCTAAGAAATTGCTAATTACACACAGGAAAAAAAAGATTTTGGTACCACAGAATAGCAATAAACACTCACCGGCCACTTTATTAGGTACTTCTTACTAGTACCGGGTTGATCCCTTTTTGCTTTCAGAACTGCCTTTATCTTTCATGGCATAGATTCAACAAGGTACTGGAAATATTCCTCAGAGATGTTGGTCCATATTGACATGATAGTATCACACAGTTGATGCAGATTTGTCTTCTGCACATCCATGATGTGATTCTTCTGTTCCACCACATCCCAAAGATGCTCTATAGGATTGAGATCGGGGGACTGTGGAGGCCATTTGATTAAAGTGAACTCATTGTCATGTTCAAGAAACCAGTCTGAGATGATTTGCGCTTTATCACATGTCGTCTTATCCTGCTGTAAGTAGCCATCAGAAGATGGGTACACTGTGGTCATAAAAGGATGGACATGGTCAGCAACAATACTCAGGTAGGCTGTGGCGTTGACACAATGCTCAATTGGTACTAATGGGCCCAAAGTGTGCCAAGAAAATATCCCCCACACCATTACACCACCACCAGCAGCCTGAAGAGTTGATACAAGGCAGGATGGATCCATGCTTTCATGTTGTTGACGCTAAATTCTGACCCTACCATCCAAATGTTGCAGCAGAAATTGAGGCTCATCAGGCCAGGCAACATTTTTCCAGTCTTCTATTATACAATTTTGGTGAGCCTGTGCCAATTGTAGCTTCAGTTTTCTGTTCTGAGCTGACAGGAGTGGCACCCGGTGTGGTCTTCTGCTGCTGTAGCCCATCTGCTGTAGTGTTTTGCAAGTGAAAAGGATGATCCAAAGTTGACAAATGATAACAATAGTTTAGCAAATTTTTGGACTGTTTAAGAATAAACATAAAACAAGAGTGTTTCTTCAATGACAGACATCAGTTATGTTCTAGTTTTTTTTTTCTTTATTACAAGTTACAAGTTTAAATTTAAAGAACATTTTCTTACTCATGTATGTGTTGCTCTTTAAACACTCTGTATTAACTGTTGTACCCTTACCTTGACAAAAACTTGCAATCTTTACAATAAGAATGTAAACCATGAAAATATAGAGTTTAACATGTTAAACCCTCACAATGTTTAAATTATCTGTGTGATATTAATGTTGCAGATAAAATAGTTACAATATTTTGGATAGAATCGCAAAAAATCACACTATGTGAAATTTTTAATAACATCTCAGGTTAACCAATATGTTTGACAACTCAGTTTTGTGTAGGTCAACCTGACTTAAAATGAACCACATTAGCTAATTTTTTAGAGTCCACATGGCCACAGTTTAAAAAACATATTTTATTAGTCCTCCTTTGCTTATGTCTCTTCATGGATGTTTGTCAAATCGGTTGGATAATGGGATGATGTGGTGGCATTCTGTTGATAAATCCATCAGGCAGGTGGCCTGAAGTGGTTCCCCACAGTAATCCCACAGCCTCTGAAATTACGCAGGCAAGCTGAGTAATGGCAGCTTCTCGCAGGAGTCCAGATGGTAAGGCACCTCTAGTAAGGGAACGGTGAGGTTCCACTACATCAAATTAGAGATGCCAAACTGCCCCAGGGGTCATGAAACACAAATATTTTCACCAACCCCCACACAGATTCTCAAGGGGTTTTACACATCCTCCGAATTTAACAGTGGGGACGTTAGGGTTAGGGTTTGGTCTGCAGGCCAGGTTCTTTATGTCAGCTATTCCTAATTAGTGGTTTTCTGGTGGACGGCTCTTTCATGCTTCATCAGCGTTTTGACCACAAAGATCTTTGCTTGTGTGCCATCATGTGTCCATGTGATCATGAGTACGGTCATTTAGAGGTTGTCTGTGGTTAACCTCTCTTGTTATGTCTCTGATGAGCCGGGAGAGGCAATGGCACAGAGAGATAGAATATCAGAACAAGTGTGAACAGACACTCAGGGTCTTAGATGTAAAAATAGAACAAGAAATGTGCACAAGCTGAGGGCTCGCAAGGTTATGAAACAACTCCCCAAACACAACAAGTCACCCATAGAGAATGTATCTCATTTCCTTTTGTCTAAAATTGCTTGCTTTTATCTGTCTGTCTGTCTGTCTGTCTGCCTGTCTGTCTCTGTCATTGTTGGGCACATTACTTTAAGAAAGGAATTAGTTATAGTTCTATAATTCCATTCAAATTTCAAAAAACACTTGTGTTCAGCAGATGAAAGAAACTCAAACAGCTTTGGAGCAAGTGAAGGGTGAGTAAATGATGACAGAATGTTCTTTTTGGGTTCCATCCATCCATGTTGAAAAACTTGGATGTCCCCAATATTAAATATGTTGAAAGAAACTGACATTTTTGTATCCTTTGTATTTCTTTCTTTCACAGACACAATGATGCTATATGGCTGGATCCTGCCTTAACTCACTGCATGCTGATGATATACGCTCACCGGCCATTTTATTAGGTACATCTTATTAGAACTGGGTTGGACCCCCTTTTGCTATCAGAACTGCCTTAATCTTTCGTGGAGTAGATTCAACAAGGTACTGGAAAAATATTTCTCAGAGATTTTGGTCCATATTGACATGATAGCATCACACAGTTGATGCAGATTTATTGGCTGCATGTCCATGATGGGAATCTCCTGTTCCACCACATCCCAAAGATGCTCTATTGGACTGAAATCTGGTGACTATGGAGGCCATTTGAGTACAGTTGACACCAAATTCTGACCCTACCAGCCGAATGTTGCAGCAGAAATCGAGACTCATCAGACCAGGAAATGTTTTTCCAATCTTCTATTGTCCAATTGTGGTGAGCCTGTGTGAATTGTAGTGTCCTGTTCTTAGCTGACAGGAGTGGCACCCGGTGTGGTCTTCTGCTGCTGAAGCCCATCTGCCTCAAGGTACGAAGTGTTGTGTGTTCAGACATGCGCTTCTGCATACCTCGATTGTAACAAGTGGTTATTTGATTTACTGTTAACTTTATATCAGCTGGAACCAGTCTGGCAATTCTTCTCTGACCTCTGGCATTAACAAGGCATTTGTGCCCACAGAACTTCCACTCACAGGATATTTTCTCTATTTCAGACCATTCTCTGCAAACCCTAGAGATGGTTGTGCGTGAAAATCCCAGTAGATAGTAATCTAAATAATGAGAAAGAACCAAATTTCCTACCACAGCTATGCTGATGACACTCAGATCTACTTAGCCTTACTGCCTAGTGACTACAGCCCTATTGACACCCTCTGCCAATGTAAAGATGAAATGAACAGTTGGATGTGCCAAAACTTTCTTCAGTTAAACAAAAAGAAGACTTAAGTCATTGTGTTTGGGAACAGAGATGAGGTTCTCAAGGTGAATGCGTACCTTGGCTCTAAAGGTCAAGCAACAAAAAATAAGGTCAAGAACCTTGGTGCAACTCTGGAGTCAGATCTGAGTTTCAATAGTCATGTCAAAGCAGTTAGGAAATCAGCATACTATCATCTCAAAAACATTGCAAAAGCAGATGCTTTTTTTCCAGTGAGGACTTAGAGAAACTTGTTTATGCTTTTATCAGCAGCAGGGTAGATTACTGTAACGGCCTCCTCACGGGCCTTCCCAAAAAGACACTCAGACAGTTGCAGTTCACCCAGAACGCTGCAGCCAGGATTCTGACCAGAACCTAGAAATCAGAGCACATCACACCTGTCCTCAGATCTTTACACTGGCTCCCAGTTACATTCAGAATAGACTTTAAAGTATTATTACTTGTCTATAAATCACTAAATGGCCTAGGACCTCAATACATTACAGATATGCTCACTGAATACAAACCTAATAGAACACTCAGATCTCTAGGATCATACAAACTAGAAATTCCAAGAGTTCAGTCAAAGCAGGGTGAATCGGCCTTCAGCTACTACGCCCCTCGCTGCTGAAATCAGACAAGCTCCAACATTAGGCACATTCAAATCAAGACTGTTTAGCTGTGCCTTTAATGAATGAGCACTGTGCTACGTCCGACAGATCACACTATTGTTCTTTTTATTTCATTCTTTTCTAACCTGTTTTAGCACATTTTTATCTGTTTTTAATCATTCCTATTATTTGCTTTTTATTTTCTTATACTTGTCTTTTTACATTATACATACATTCTTAGCCAATCACCATCAGTCACATGTTTGTCCCACCTTCAAATTTGATGATAGTTTTAAAAAATTGCTGCAGATTTTTGGTGGGTCATCCATGGGATGAATCTTCAGTTCTACGAGATCCCAAAGGTGCTCAACTGGGTTAAGGTTAGGTAACTGTGGAGGCCATTTAAGTATAGTGAATACATTGAGTATAGTTTGTAGTACGTATACTACTATCCTACCAGCCTGAACATCCAAGGTTCAGTATGGATCATTGATTTTATGTTTTAACGTTAAATTATGATCCATCCATTTGAAACATTCATCCCAAATCAAATCTAAATAAACCAAGCAATTTAAATTTAAGCCCCAGTTTTCTGTCACCGGTGTTATCTTTTTCTGCTGCTGTAGCTCATCTGTTTCAAGGTTTGATGTGTTTCTAGTTCAGAGTTGCAGACCTTCAGAGAGCAGACCACGGATGTCATGAGGGGTCATTTGAGTTATGGTGCTATTCTATCAGCTTGATCCAGTCTGGTCATTCTCTGACATCTGGTATAAACTAGGCACTTCTGGCCAAAGATCTGATACTCATTAAATGTTTTCTTTTCAGACTATTCTATGTAATTCTTGTAGATGATTTTATGAAAATCCTAGTAGACTCTAGGATTGAAAAATGCCATGTTTAAAGTCACTCAAATAGTCTTTTGTGCTATTCTGATGCTCAGTTTGATCTTTAAATATTGTCTTGATAATAATTACATGCATAAAGCTTCAGGTTGCAACAACAACCTTACAACATTACATTTACATTACATTAAAACAATAGAACAGGTATATCTAATGAAGTGGCTGTTTGTGTGTTTGTATAGCAGAATCTCTCCTTCCTTTACATTTCTTTGTCATTTACTAGTAGTTATGGAAGGTTTTGCAACTACTGTATATCACAGCTTAAACTAAAGATAATCACATGTCTCTAATGAAAAACTTTGTTGACATAATATCAGAGCTAAATCCACCTTTGTAGTTTTTACCATACCTGCATGAGATTTGACATTTAAAGTCAAACCCTTTTTGTTTTTCACTCAAAAAACAATATTTCCTTTTTTGTACTTTCTTTTTTTCCCCTTCTCCGTCCAGTGTCTTGGTCTGAACCCAAGTGTGATTCCACCCTCTTCCTCCCCCAGTGGATGCATTACAAGAGATGTGAAGAATTTGAGCCTCTCCAAACGCAACTTTGGAAGCAAACAGCAATAAGAAATAAGTTAGAGTTTAATAAACCTGACAGGGAGAAATGCAGTGATGCAAAGTTTGTCATCAATAGCTTTTCACTTCTGTGAGACATACCAAATGTAAACCAAGTTTAAATGAACCATACACCAGGCTGCTTTTAAAATTGACTCAATTATGGTTCGCTGGCTTGTACAAAAATGTTAAAAACGCACAGATTTGCGCACAGATTAAACAAATTGAACCAGCATAGGCTCATTCTGAAAATGTCCTATTTACATTTTTGGAGATTGCAAATTATGTAGCCAGAAGTACTTCTGCATTACGTCTTTAAATTGTATGTTATGGGGCAGTTTGATGCCATTTATTTTCGAGCTTACCAGCTGACCATTGCCTCCATATGAATGGCTTCAGTGCTTAATTTGTAAAGGGATAATTTCTGGAACAAAACCAGAAAATAAAAGTTACCTTGACTGACATCCACCACACAATTTTTGTTTTCCCGGAACATGACGTTGCTAAGCGGTTATTACAACAAAAATTATCAAATTTCTGAACGGTCCTTAATTATTTTGTGCAATATAATGTTATGGGTCAACAATAGGTAAAAAAAAAAAAAACATGTAGCTACAAACATAAATCATATAAAACATTACTATTCAGTTTACTAACACCACTGACATTCAGTTCACTATTAACATTATGTGCCAAGCGAAAATGACTCACTCAGTCCAATCTTCAAGAAGAGCCCACAGTTACCTCTTCCTTCATGTTTTCTGGCTGACTTGGGATCACTTTGCTTTTGTCTCTCACTATCCGGATCTATTTGCACAGTTTGATCTTCTCGAGATCTCTTTTGATCAGGCTTATTATCAGATTTACTTGTGGTTTAAAAAAATATATAGTAATGCCTCTGGCATTTTGAAAATACAAATATTATTTAGGTAGGCCACTATGCCATTATTTATTTTCACTGCTCACTGCACGCGAAACAATAATCACCAACCAATGAGAGTGATTGTATATGTAAGAAAGCTGATTAGTCGAAAGTGACTACCTTAATGTGTGTGCGCGCTCTCACAATCCACACAGCTTTGCTCACTGTTTTTTACTTGGACTCATTCTCTCTCTCTCTCTCACATACACACACATGCAGGTATTCAATGTATATTCAGTGCAGGTATTCAGTGCAGGCATTCAGAAATGTATATCGGTACGTTTTCAGAATAAGCCTGGGCTGAATTGAACTCTGACATATGTGAACTAAAAACTTTAGGTGTAAAAGTTGCGAAGACATTAATTAGGTATTAGGAAAAGGCAGAACTTTCCAAACAAATGCTCTGGTATTTTTCCATTACTTCATAAAAAAGCTGCAAGCCAAGAATTGTTTGAATTACTAAGACATCCTTACATCATCTGTGATTCGTCTAATAATGATCTGTCATGATCTTTTAAACATACGAAAGGCAGAACATGAACTCAGATATCTGTACAGTCTGAAGACGTGCCCAATGTTCACAGAATTATAGCCACAATTGAGCTGTTGACCTGCAAAGGTTTACGATTCCATTATCTCATGGTCAACCATTAATCATGGGTTTACAGAGCGGTATAAGGTTACAAGGGTTAAACTACCAGGCATACCTGAAAAAAACATAACTCTCTGTTGCAATGTTTGTCTTTTAAAAATGTTTTAATGTCACAGCTAAGACAGAGTTTGATGGTAATTCATACTAATCTTCATTCATTTCTAGGGCACTAAATCCCTAAGTGTGTAAAAACTACACTTACGCACAGCTGTTTCACCATTTTATGGTCCTGCAATGACGGCAGAGCAAACGCTTGTCAGTCTAGTCTTAGTGCTTATCAGGTGAGGGAGATATTACGAGATGGGCCTGTAAAACCAAGCGAAGCAGTACAGCAGTAAGAAACAGCATAGAATCCAGACGAGACTGTAAATGCAATGGCTTCACTATAAAAAAAAAGCACATTTACTTTGGAAACAAAATGTCTGGAGAAAATAAGGTACATTAGAAATATACTGTAATGTTGCTTTTAACTGACGACATTATAACTCAAACTGCTCAATGATTTGGTTGCAAGGTTTTTTTTTTATTGTGGATGCTGTGATTTAATTAGTTTACCCAAATTTAACAAATTTTTAGTGTACAAACAAGGATGTAATAATTTATAAAAATTAACCACTAATTCACCAAAGCAATTAGGTTTTCCTGTGAGAACATGTTGAGATAACTGATAAAGGGCTTGTAAAAAATCTTCCAAGACAGTTTTAATGTGACTTTTATATGAATAAGAACAATAAGAATCATATGTTAGAATAAAAATCAATCCTTGCGACACTGAAGTGCCTATATAAACTATGATTTCTCTTGAATATAAACACTTCCACACAGCCAGCTCATGTAGCGTCAGTTCCTTCCTCTGAGTTATAAAGACTTTGTGGTTTACCCTATAAACACTTCAGTGTGTTTTCATTTCTTTATCATTACATCAGATGTGTGATTTGAGACATATCCAGTTCAGAATAAGACTCCTCATCATCGACTCTGAAGCTGAATCCAGAATTACTAAGTGAAGACATGAGAGGTGTTAGGCTTTTGCTTTAGGTAACTCTGCGGTTAGATATTGATATCTTTCCATATTTTCTCCTTCAGGGTGAGGCGCTGTGTGAGTGTGTCCTACTTTCTGTTCAAATGAGTTATGAGCTGTCTGATTGAGTAACACACACTGGAAGCCTTGAGGGTTTTGCTGATGTTTAATCTAAGCATATCATTAAGTGTATAGGTGGTACTATAGGTCAAACAATTCAACTATTTGTTAAAAAATAATAGGATGTTACACTCACCTGCAAACTATTTTGTTGTCATGAACCTGGTTTGATCATTAAGTCTTTTCCCTCTGTGTCCTGCTCTCACCTGTTCTCGCTTTACCCTTATTGGCATTCCTATATCTTTCTCCCTTTCTTTCCCTCTGTTGTCAGTTTATTGTTGTTCTGTGCGTTATCCTATATACATCCAGGTCTTTATTAACCAGCATCTTTCTATCCGCCCAGCTCTGTGTGCCCTGTCAAACGACAGACTCCCTTGTTTTGACTCTTTGATAAATAAATTCTGTTGAACCACATTTTTGTTCTTCATTCCGTCCGTGACAGAATAAACTGACCAAAGGATGGACCTAGCTGAGGGAAGCTCCATACGCTTTGCGGTCGAACACCAGGGTGCAATGCTCGGCCGCCATGAAGGTGAGCTCTCCGCCACCAGACACGCCGTGGATAGTCTGTCAGCGCAGGTAATGGAACTCACCAACCAGCTGCACAGATTTCGCCCGTGGGCCCTGTCTAATGCTGATCACCTGCACATGTCTGAACCCTGCATTAACAATCCCCCACGTTATGCGGATCAACCCACTGAGTGTCGGCCTTTTTTGACACAGTGCAAGGTTGTTTTTTCGCTCCAACCATCAACGTATGCCACCGATCGCTCCCAAATCACTTTTGTCCTCTCCTCACCGGACGGGCTAGAGAATGGGGAGCCGCCGTTTGGGAGGCTGAGTCTGATTGCTGCTCTCATTATGCCTCCTTTAAGGAGGAGTTGCTGAAAATTTTCGACAGATCCGCTCTGGGAAGAGAAGCTTCAAGTCTGCTCACGGCGCTTCGACAGGGTGGAAGGTCAGCGACTGATTTTGCCATTGAGTTCCGTACGCTGGCGGCAACCAGCAAGTGGAACGAGCCAGCCCTTATTGCCCGTTTTTTGGATGGCCTCTCTGCCGAATTAAAAGAGGAGCTATTTTCACAGAAACTCCCCGCCAGCCTGCATTCCCTTATTGAAAGAGCCATTCGTTTGGGTAAATGTTTGGATTTGCGTTGCCGATCCAGGGGTCCTCCTGAAGACAGGATTGGGTCTCATCCTCTTCCGTCTTCTGCGCCCGCCCTCCCTCCAAAACCCATGGGGTTGGGTGGTCGTCACATCACTGCTGCCAAGCGTCAACGGCATTTGATATATAGACGTTGCATGTACTGTGGGACCGCTGAACATTTCTTCTCCAAATGCCCGGCAAAAGGGCAAGCTCGTCAGTAGACCGGGGAGTTCTAGCGAGCGCTATTTCCTTATCCCCCACTCCTTCGTGGCGAACCACCCTTCCTGCAGTCCTGCGCCACGATGGTACCTCCATTTCCTGCGAGGCGTTCATAGATTCAGGAGCTGAAGGAAACGAAGCGTGGGCATTACATCATGGTATTCCCTTCACCGAAATGAACAATCCCCCTCCGGTTTATGCTCTCAACGGACACCTCTTGCACCAGGTTCGACGTATCACCATGCGTGTGAGTCCCACCGTCTCTGGAAATCATCAAGAGACAATAAGATTCTATTTATTTAATTCAGCACTTTCTCCATTAATACTCGGCCATCCCTGGCTTTCCAAACATAATCCTCACATTGTCTGGTCCGATGGGACCGTTTTGTCTTGTAGCCTCATGTTAAATGTCTTGTCTCTGCTGTTCCTGCTATGTCATCTGTTTCTGTGTTTCAGGATGAACTAGGTGATTTGTCGGGCGTTACAGAGGAATATCACGATCTGCGAGCGGTCTCTCATGTCATCAGCCTTTGAGATCCTACAGGGAGCCAAAGTCTTTACGAAATTAGACCTCTGTAATTTTCTGCATTTCATTTAGTGCGCATCAAGGCCGGGCACGAATGGAAAACGACTTTTAATACCCCGCTCGAATACTTTGAATACCGGGTTCTTCCCTTCGGACTGGTAAACGCTCCGTTTTCCAAGCACTAGTAAACGACATTCTTAGGGACATGCTCAATATCTCAGTTTTTGTCTATTTAGATGACATACTGAATTTTTTCTGCCTCGCTCGAAACCCATGTCCAACACGTTCGCCGCGTACTACAGCACCTATTAGAAAATAGGCTTTTTGTGAAAGCAGAGAAGTGTGTTTTCCATACTGACTCTGTCTCTTTTCTTGGTTATATTGTTTCAGCTGATGGAATTAATATGGATTCAGCCAAGGTGCATGCCGTCACGGAGTGGCCCGTCCCTGAGACACGCATGGCACTTCAGAGATTTTTGGGGTTTGCAAATTTCTATTGGCGGTTTATTAGAAAATTTAGTCAAATTGTCGCGCCTTTAACTGCACTAACCTCCACTAAGTCCTGTTTTGTGTGGTCACCCACAGCTCAAACCGCATTCGAGAAACTTAAGCGATTATTTTCGTTCGTGCCCATCCTTGTCACTCCCGACCCTTTCCCCCAGTTTATCGTGGAGGTGGACACCTCTAGCTCTGGCGTAGGAGCTATCCTCTCACAGCGTTCTATCATCGATGACAAGATTCATTCTTGGGCTTTTTTTTTCTCACAAACTCTCGCCCACCGAGCGTAACTATGGCGTGGGTAATCGAGACTCTCTGACTCTTGGCTATTCGATTAGCATTGGGCGAGTGGCGTCACTGGCTTGAGGGGGCTACGGTGCCATTTGGACCGATCATCGCAACTTGACCTACATCCGTACGGCTAAGAGACTTAATGCCCGACAAGCGCGGTGGGCGTTATTCTTCAGACGATTTGACTTCACTATCACATTTTGCCCAGGCTCTAAGAATGTCAAGCCTGACGCTTTATCGTGCCAGTTTAACCTCTCCGAAGATCCTTCAATCGCGGAATCTATTCTACCGAAGGGCTTCGTAATCGGAGCCTTAGTCTGGGGAATCAAGCGTATTGTTAAACAAGCTCTCGCTCGGGTAACCGTTCTCCATGGGTGCCCTGACAATAAGTTATTCGTTCCTAGATTTGTATGTACAGCAGTACTCCGCTGGGCACAAGCCTCCAAATTGGTAGCCCATCTGGGTGTAAGAGGCACCCTAACAGCGATTTGTCAGCGTTTCTGGTGGCCTTCTTTGGCACGCGATACTCGCGCTCACGTCTTGTCGTGCCCAGTTTGTACTCAGTCTAAGACTAGTAACTGCCCTCCCGCGGGGCTGCTTAGACCGTTACCCATCCCCTCCCACCCATGGTCACACATCGCCTTAGATTTCGTCACTAGATTACCACCCTCCGCGGGCAATATCGTTATTCTCACCGCAATCGACCGCTTTTCGAAATCTGCACACTTCATTCCCGTCTCCAAACTCCCCTCCGCTAAGGAAACTGCCCTACTAGTTTTTAACTATGTCTTTAAGATCCACAGACTACCAGTAGACGTTGTTTCTAACAGAGGTCCCCAATTCACCTCTTGTTTTTGGAAGGAATACTGCCGACAGATAGGGGCTACTGCCAGTCTGTCAACAGGCTTTCACCCACAAACTAACGGGCAAGCGGAACGCGTTAATCAAATTCTCTGCCGTCTTCTCCGCACCCTAGCAGCGCGGAATCCCTCCTCTTGACAGTTGGGCTAGTCTGAATACGCGTATAACTCCAGTTCTACATCATCCACAGGGCTTTCCCCTTGCCACTGTTGTCACTGTTTTCATTCCAGGAGGATGAAGCGTCTGTTCTGTCTGTCCAGGCCTATATTAAGCATTGTCGCAACACTTAGAGAGCAGTACGCTCCATATTACTAAAGTTTCGTGAAATCACTTGTCGCATCGCTGACCGTCATCATACCAAGGCTCCTAGATACATTTGCGGTCAGAAGGTCTGGCTATCCACCCTCCAGTCTCAATCACGTAAACTAGCTCCCAAATTCATTGGTCCTTTTACTATTATTAAGATCATTAATCCTGCTGCGGTACAACTTCGCTTACCTCACTCGCTTCATCGCATCCATCCTGTATTCCACGTCTCGTGCATTAAACTTGTCATCCGCACTCCCAACCACTCACCCTCCGCTCCCATTCATATTGACAACATTACTGCCTTTAAAGTGAAGAGAATTCTAGCCTCCCGTTGCCGCGGACGCGGGTTTCAGTACCTGATCGTTTGGGAGGGCTATGGCCCTGAGGAGAGAAGCTGGGTTCCAGCACGGGACATCCTGGACCACTCGCTCATCAATGACTTCTCTCGCTCATGCCAGTCTTTCCTGGGAGCACCAGGGGGCGCTCCTCGGGGTTCTGTCATGAACCTGGTTTGATTATTAAGTCTTTTCCCTCTGTGTCCTGCTCTCAGCTGTTAGCTCTTGAAATCAGCGCGACCTGTTCTTGCTTTACCCTTATTAGCATTCCTATATCTTTCTCCCTTTCTTTCCCTCTGTTGTTAGTTTATTGTTGTTCCGTGCGTTATCCAATATACATCCAGCTTTTTATTAACAAGCATCTTTCTATCCACCCCAGTCTCATCTAGTCCAGTCGTGTCTTTCTTTGTATACTGTATTCGCCATAAGTGTGCTCTCATCTGAGACTATGGTCTGACCATCAGTGCTTGGAGGTCAGACGTTCTTTTTGTTCTTCATTCTGTCCGTGACATTTGTGTTTAATAGACATTTAATAGACATCTAAATGAAGACAGCTTGGCTAAAACAAGGCTAAACTTGGGCTATCAGTGAAAATCTAATAGACATCTAAGAATAACCCAAAACTAGACTAGTCGTCAATTAGACAGATTAGACAGACTTTATAGACGAATAACCCTGTTTGTAATCTTTCAGGATGTGCACGTAGGGAGGTGGCAAAAAAAAAAAACGGAAGCGCAAGCATTTACAGCGAGGGAATGACATCCGATGCGGTACAGAGTTTGTTGTTGTCTTAAAAATAAGTTATATTGATTACATATATATATTATTTACATAATGCTTTCCGCATATTATAACAGCTTGTCACACAGTGATAAGCACAGTGATTCTGCAAAATTTACTTTAAAGTAAGCGCCGTTCGTCTGACAGATCCATTTGCAATAGCACTCTCCCAATGGATATTGAATGAGACGAAATGACCAAGCATCCAGCCCCAAATATACAATCTCATTGAAGCTCCAAGTGTTTTAACAAGATGTGTGGTCATGTGCAAGAAATAATGTTCCCTGATTACCAGATTCAAAACTATGTAGTGCTAAAAACAGAGGTTCTGTCTAACCAAAGACAAGGAAAAAAGTCAGAGCTAATGTTATACAAGGCCTGGGTAATCATCAACAAGCACAACTGCATTCTGACAGCGAACTACACCTGTACTTATGGCAGGGTATGTGAACTTACACATAAAGGTAAAGTTGATTTTATATTCACACATTCTGACTTTCTCCTTAATAATATAATTTCATAAACGCATTATTTGCAAACTCTAAATAGCGAAATCACATTAGCAGCCAATGACTATCAAAGTCCAACATTGTTCAGTCAAATAAACATGTTGTTAATGTTGTCGTAGTAAACAATATAGGGAGTGTGTCACAAGTTGTCACTGAATGAATGTGTGAATATAAAACCAAATTTACCTTAAAAATGTACACTTTACGCTTCATTCTTATTATTCAGTGTCCGCAGTTTAATTAACCATGTTTAACTTCATGCTGAAATCATTGCTGCAATCAAAAATGAGTAATGTGTATGATTCAGCATAGCGTGAACTTACCTGATATAACATGAGAACTGCATAGTCGAGCATTTATAATTAGGTCGTCACTTTATTCAACTTCCTTTTAGCCAAATACATCTGCAGTTGGCATTAAAAGCAGTGTGGTGTACTGTAAATGTTAAGTTTGGCATCCTACTGCACAACACGACATGTTTACTATTGATACCGGTCTCTTTTTGCAACCGGGAACCTGTGTGACGTCATGTGTGACGTAGGTTGGTAATTTGTCTATATGTGTAGTCATTCATTTTTGTTTGTTTGACGACTAGTCTAGTTTTGGCCTATTCTTAGACGTCTATTAAATTTTCCCTGACAGCCCAAATTTAGCCTTGTTTTAGCTGAACATCTTTTAAAAACAAAAAATGCTTGCTTGGTCGAGTCTTGGTTTGATATGTATAATGATACTGATCTCCCTATATGATTAGGACAATATTTTAAGACAAAAAAGATTTGTAAAATATGATTACTTATAAAACAGTAAAAATGTACTATTGATAAAAATGCAAAATGTGTTGCATTTGGGCTGGTGGACTTAAGTAGACTTGAATTTGGTCCTACTCAATGCACAAAATGTCTTGAGTGTCTGTGTTTGCAACACTACATGTGTTGAAAATCATCATACAAAGCTGCCCTTCAGAAAACTTGGATTTGGATTAGACCTCTTGATTGATTATTTTCACAATGCCGTTATGAGAATTTTTGAAGCTTTAGGAGAATTGACTTTAAATGAAGAGAAAAAAAAATTTAATATCTTTGATTGTGCTTTGAAAATGGTCTGTTTTATGATAAAATACTTTTTGTCAACACTATTTTCATTCATTTATTAATTTTCCTTCAGCTTAGTCCCTTTATTCATCAGGGTTTGCCACAGCATAATAAACTTATTCAGCATATGTTTTACACAGTGGATGCCCTGTCAGCTACAGCCTAACACTGAGAAATATCCATACACTCAATCACACACATGAACTACGGCAAATTAAGTTTATTCAATTCACCTATACTGCATGTTTTTGGACTGTGGGGGAAACCCAAGGACCAGAGGAAACCCACGCAAACACAGGGAGAACATGCAAACACACAGAAATGCCAACTGACCCAGCCAGGACTTGAACTAGTGACATTCTTGCTGTGAGGCGACAGTGCTAACCACTGAGCCACCATGTCACATTAACACTATTCCATAGCCAGACATACACCAGAGCCAGCGGTAGATTCCAGAAGAAGTGTCCAGTTAATGACATCTCTGAAATTGCTGAAACTAATTAAAAAATAGCCACTATCTTTATAAATTCACAAGTTCACCTGCTCAATCACCTGCTTCAACATGGTAAACGATTTTGACGTTGCTGTCTTGAAGCAGGGGCCTGAGCTATCAAACCCATAAGAGAGCTCGGACCTCCCGTCCTTAAAGGAGGCTCGAGGCTTAACTCTAGCTCCAAGTATGAGTCCCCCACCCACATTTTTGAGCCCCTCCCCCTTTTTGAGAAAACAGAGGAGGAGATGGGGAGGTGGAGGGATGCTGGAACAAAAGTCAACTCAAAAAAACAGTGCAAAGACCGCTACTTATACACTGCACAAAATGCTTTTCTTAGATTTTTTGTCTTGTTTCTAGTCCAAATATCTAAAAATTCTTATAACAAGAAACATTTGTGTGGCAAGCAAAATATAATGTCTTGTTTTCAGAAATAATATGCCAATATTAAGTCAGTTTTTCCTTAAAACAAGCTAAATAATCTGCCAATGGGGTAAAACAAATAACCTTGTTTTTCCTTTAACATAAGATTATTTTGCTTGTTTTAAAGAAAAACTCACTTAATATTGACATATTTCTTAAAACAAGACAATATGTTTTGCTTGTCTAGAAAATTCTTGATTTAAATTTTTTTAGATATTTGGACTAGAAACAAGACGAAAAATCTATGTAAGCATTTTTGCAGTGTATACACGTGTGATATACATGCGTTAACCTCTTTAAACTACAATACATAAAAATAATGTAGTATTTTAAAATTTTAAGTAAGTTTGGTCCTGTGACACTCGATGTGAAAAATGCTCAAGATGAAATTATATAAAACGTAAAGCAATTCGGGTGGCAATACTGGTAGAATATTTGCTAGAAGGATCTCTCAGCCAGTCAAATTCAAGAACTCACTTTTAAACTTGAACTTGAATGGTTTTATCCATTTAAATTGAGCAGCATAAAGTGGTCTGTGAGTGCATATAATATTAATGTATATGTTACATGGATCTGAACTTTAACAATGTTGTTATCATTTTCTTTTGTGGTAATTGCAGAAACTGCTCTAGGATGCGTTATAATGTAAGTACATTTTACCATTTCCAGAAATGAAAACATCTATAAATTAATCACAGAGTGTTTTTGCCTAGAAGTGATTTTTATAGGCGAGTCTTATCTATGCGACTTTATCCTTTTATATGCAATCAACTCGAAGTGCAGTAAAAGTAGTTCATCCTGCTCCCTCCTCGAGGAGCAAAGTCCCAGATTGTGAGTCAGACAGGAAATTGTTTATGCGCACTGATATTTGCTCTGAGCTCAATCGTCCTCTAGCCGTCTCATGCCTGTCTGTTGATTTGCGAGAGCCAAGTCACAGTGCGATGACTGTGTGGTGTTAGGTTTCTTTCCAGTCCCTGGAGTATGCGAAAAATGAAGCACACATGCAGCACAAGTCCAGAAGAACATCCAAACAGCCTGAGTTGTGTAAACACGTAACACAGAAAGGATGGAAGAAGTATCTGAATGAAGCATGAATGCGGACTCAAATAAACATCTGTGGAGCGGTCCAGACTCAGTGTCTTCGGCACTCTCTGATGGTTTTTACCACTGAAGTGTTGCAAAAGGCTGTGGCCGGCTCTGTGGGCTTCAGATGGTGACTGTATCTCATTGTTCAGGAGTTGAGAGAGAGTCTGCTCTTTCAGTCACAGTCCGGGCTTTTGTGTGTGTGAATTATCTGTTGACAGATGCCCGGGTGTATACGTGACGATCATTCGAAGCAGTGTGGTATTTGCAGACAAATGTCTTCTGAAATTCCCAACATGTGCATCGCTCTTGCCTGCAGATGCCTGCAGTTGGTATGTGACTGTCAAGCATGTATTTTCACCTTGTCAGTATACCTGCCAAAATAATAATGTCACGTCTGCTCCAGAACCCAGTGGGTCCACTCACTCCATACCGAATACAAAAAAATACAAACATCACTCCTCACTTGGCTAATTATTGATTCAAACACAAGAGAAACAAACTTTAAACTTTTTTGACTGACATTTTTCCAAAAGCAAACAAGCTTTTATTTTTTATTTATATATTTTTAGCTTATATAAATCTAAAAACATGCTTATTCATGCTACAGACAGCCTAACAACATACCAATTCTTGCTAAAAACGTTAGCAACATGCTTATTGTTGCAAACCTTAATTGGATTCTTAAGCTGTCAGTAACTGACATGTTAGCAACAGAGTTTATCAAATATCCAAAATATGGAATCAAAATACACACAAAAAAAGATCAGCTGCAAAGAGACGCACACATTTATGACCCCTGAATTAAAATGTAATGGGCAATACTGTGAATACTTAAACTAATTAACAGTACTAAAAAGTGGAAGTGACTACACCTTATAAACTGTTTTTATGATATATTTTGTAACAGAATTTATCAAATATGCAAAATACAGAGTGAAAACAAACACAAATCGAGATCAAGTGGAAGGAGATGCATTTATAACCACTAAATGGAAACGTAATGAGTAAATTGTGAATATTTAACCAATGCAAAGTGTTAAGAAGTGCTTGCAACTAAACCTTAATTGGATTCTTAAACTGTCAGTAACTGATATGTTAGCAACAGAGCTTATGAAACATCCAAAATATAAAGTCAAAATACACACAAATGAAGATCAGCTGCAAAGAGATGTATGCATTTATGACCCCTGAATTGAAATGTAATGGGCAATGTTGTAAATACTTAAACTAATTAACAGTGCTAAAATGTGCAAGTGACTAAACCTTATAAAACAAACTGTTTTTATGATGTATTTTGTAAAAGAACTTACCAAATATCCAACATACAGAGTCAAAATACACACAAATGAAAATCAACTAGAAGGACGTGCATTTATAACCACTGAATTGAAAAGTATTGAGTAAATTGTGAATATTTAATCAATGCAAAGTGTAAAAAAGTGCTTGTGACTAAACCTTAATTGGATTCTTAAACTATCAGTAACTGATATGTTAGCAACAGAGCTTATCAAATATCCAAAATACAGAGTCAAAATACACACGATCAGCTGCAAGAAGACGCATGCATTTATGACCCCTGAATTGAAATGTAATGGGCAATGTTGTGAGCACTTAAACTAATGAACAGTACTAAAAAGTGCAAGTAACCAACCCTTATAAAACAGTTTTTATGATGTACTTTGTAACAAAATTTATCAAATGTCCAAAATACAGAGTCAAAATACACACAAATGAGGATCAACTGGAAGTAGATGCATGTATATCCACTAAATTTAAAGTAATGAGTAAACTGTGAATATTTAACCAATGCAAAGTGCTAAAAAAAGGGCTTGTCACTAGACCTTATTACAATAGTTTCTGAATGCAGCCTTTATGACGCAAGCTGAGATTGCATCGCTCAGAGATGCAGTGTCGGACACTATGCACTCAATGGAGCTACTGACGTCACTGTGAGGGGAAGGGTTAGGGGTGGGGTTAGGGATGCGCATTAAAAAGCATTGGATGCAGCTCAGATTGCATCTACACAGTGTCTGCAGCCAGACCCCTCTCCCTTATTATTCTCCCTCTCCCTTATTATTGGATTCAGTAAAATGTCATAAGCAATCTACTTATTTGCAATTAAAACGATGTTTGAATTAATCTAGATTTTTTTCAAAGTAAAAAACGTAAATGTTGATGTTTTATAAATTTGAGAATTGGAGGAGACTGACTTAATGTAGCATTTGTTATCTAGCCATAGCCAAAACTGTCTTTAACAAACTTTGCCTAGCACTTCATTTTTAATAACTTGAGATTTAGGCCAAATGTATTCAAGGACAGGAAAATGAGAGCTCACATAGCTACAGTAAGCTTTAAAACTTGCAAGTTGAAGGATATGCTATGCGATGCACCTAATAATGATGAACAAGATGCATATCTCTGTCAGTGTTTTTATGTGTCTTCAAACTAGAGACATCCAGGCATCTTTCCTTATCCTACAGAAGGAGGCCTGGTATAATGATTGCATGTGAACATCCTATTTCCAGTCAGGAGGAACAGAAAGACTATTCTCTCTCATCAGCCTAGCGCTCAAGGTCAGTTTCGTGTACGCTTCATACTGACGTCAGTGTAGACTCTAACATAGCAAACTGTATGTTAATGTGTGTGTGCTTGACCTATTTAGCAGCCAGGGTTTCAGGGGGATCAGAAAGGTTGCTTAGTCCTGCTTGAGTCAACATCATAAAACTTGAGCTTGGTGCTGGTGTACGCCATTCAAGATAAGTACATTTAAACTGACGTATCTGGCTAATGCTAGTCAAATAAGAGCATGGCTTTAAATCACGCTTTAGCTATCAGTAGAACAATGTAACGTCATTAAGTATCAAGTCACTTCACATATAAGCTAATGGAATCAGTTTCCACCTTGGGGTAAGGTTTTGCTTATTGGTATTTATTTATTTAAATTCAAAACAAAGTGGCAGACACTATTGTGAGATAACATTTCACAACTGAGAATTTGGAGAAAGTAAGCTTAAAGCTACAGGTGTGTGAAGTCACATCGTCACATACCGCACTGCAAACAAAATATTTTCTTAATTTAATTTAATTTAGTTTACTTATTGTATTACTTGGGAGTTTTTGTCTTGTTTCGAATCCAAATGTCTAGAGATTCTTAAATCAAGAAGCATTCTAGACAAGCAAGCAAGCAATTTCTTGTTTTCAGAAATAATATGTTAAAAATAAGTGAGTTTTTTTTTTAAAACAATAAAAATCTGCCAGTGGGCTAAGCAAAATAAATTTATTTCAAAGCAAAAACTTGATTATTTTGCTTACCCTACTGACAGATGGGCCCAAGGCAAAACTAAGTGTGTATGGGTGTATTCAAACTAGATTTTTTTTTGGTTTTCAAGTACCCCCACCCCCCAAATAGTTTTCCCTTAGCATTCACACTGTCATTTCTAAGTAAAGTTACAAAGATTTAAAGATGCAAAACAAAACAAATGGCTTTTATAACATAGACTGTAAAATATATGGATGTAGTATCCATGACATTGCCCACAGACGTGGCCAACCATCGCCATTTTGTTCGCACATTATCGCACCGAGCGGGGGATACCAAACAAGGGCAAAGAGACGGAGCTACAGACGCCTGCTAGCTTTGCTTAGACAGGCTTTTCCTTGGGAGAAATGCTTAATTCTTCATTATCTGTGACTCGTTTGTGTTCTGACCACATGTGCTTGGTTGTACACTATATTTAGGGGCGGGGTTGGGTGCCATACCTCCTTTTTTAAAATCGTACATTTTCGTACAAAATAGCCGCTAAACTGTCTAAAAGTAAAATACTTATGTTTTCTTGTGAGATCAGGCAGGAATAACTGAATAAATAAATAAATAAATAAATAAATAAATAAATAAATAAATAAATAAATAAATAAATAAGCGTTGTGGTGGCACAGTAGCACTGTTGCCTCACAGCAGAAAATTCGCTGGTTTGAATCCTGGCTGGGTCAGTTGGCATTTCTGTATGGCTTTTGCATATTCTCCTCGTGTTTGCATGGGTTTCCTCTAGGTGCTCCCATAACCCCCACAAGTCAAAAGACATGTGCTATAGGTAAATTTGGTAAGCTAAATTGTCCGTAGTGTATGTGTGTGAAGGAGAGTGTATGGGTGTTTCTTAGTGATGGGTTGCAGCTGGAGAGGCATCCGTTGTGTAAAACATATGCTGGATAAGTTGGCAGCTCATTTCGCTGTGGCAACCCCTGATTAATAAAGGGACTAAGAAAAGAAAATGAATGAATGAATACAAAAATAATTTAATAAAGTTTTAATAAAATAAAAAAAAACAAGCTGTGAGTTCACAGACATATGTAAGTTGCAATTACGAGAAATAGGCTCAGTTTGGACATAAAATGATGGTGAAAATTAACTTTGCACTTAAATAAAATTTACATTTTTAAATTGTGTGGATATAATTTACGATAAAAACCATAAAATTAATTGAACAAATTTTTAAAGGTTTAATAATCTAATAGTCCCACATGTGAGATATAGGCCCAGCTAAACACAAAAAATACTTATTTTATTTTATATATTTCTAACATTTTTGAATTTTATTTCATTTTAGTTGAGAAAAACATTACTAATATGCATCTTAATACAAAACAATGGCACTGAAGTATTTGAAGATTTGTAACAGTAAGTTTAATTATAGCTAAGGCAGCTTAGGGGTTTTAAAATATTTCGAGATCTAGATTTTTTCTTAATTTTTCAAAATTAATGTAAACTTAACAAAAAACAACTTTATTTATGGAAGAAAACTGACGAAAAGTCTCAGTTTTGAGATTGAAAGTACCAAATATCACTTCCAAAAATGGAGAACAATATGTGATAATTTTAGATATAATTTTCAAATAACCCACCTGGCACTTCAACTTCATAATAATATGTTCAAAATCTGCATGTGCAGTTATGAGAAACAAAATAACAACTGCAAACTCACAGTTAACTTTTATATTCTTCCTGAGCTGAAACCAGACTTCCACAGCCAGCAAACATGAATTGTGTAGTGTGAACAGGTTGTGCCATTGTTTTTGTGTTGTAGTATTCTGACTCAAATCCCAGATGGGCCTCTCATTTCCTTTAGTTTAGACCCCTACTGAGTGCGCTGCTCTTTAAGTGCTCTTTGAATTCATTGTTTTGCACTGTGGGCACTGTGTGACACGGCAGATTCATAGTGCCTGACGGTTTATTTCTGTGTCCCTGATTCTATTATCCCAGTAAATCCATCCCCAGTAGAGACTTCCATCCCTTCCTCTTGAGTCCATATGGTGGAGTTTGTCTCGATCCAAGTATCACTTTTGCTCCATTGGAATCCAGCCATCCTGGAGGACATGGGCGTCACTCTGCCATTTTTGGTCGCTTTTTTACTTAGTTTTTTTTTTTTTTACTTTATTATTATTATTATTTTAGAGGGAACAGAGGACAGGTGTGTGTTCAATTATAGATTATAATATCTGCATCTGTGCAGTTCTTTGTCTGTACAATTGTACTGTACAATTTCTTCAATATAAACCATCACACAAGCTCTAATGGTTTCTGCTACTAATTCCAATAAAAATATTGCAGACCAAATTGTAACCATCAAAACCAGTACTTTTTAATAGTTTTTTATGTAGTGTTTTAAAACCTATTCCTTTAGGACATATTGGTTTAAGAATGCCTAGAAAAAGGTGAAAAATAAGGCCTATAGCCAGGGAGTGTTTGGATGGTTCGGAAGACCCACCCCTCACTGACAACCCAGCAAGGATTTTTTTGTTTTTAAAGGATGTCTAATATATGTCTTATAGACATCTAAAAATAGTCATCTTGGCTATGGGCTGTCAGTGAAAATCTAACAGACGTCTAAGAATAGCCCAAAACTAAGTCTGTCTAATCTGTCTACTTGACGACTAGTCTAGTTTTGGGTTATTCTTAGATGTCTATTAGATTTTTACTGACAAACCAAGTTTAGTCTTGTTTTAGCCAACCTGTCTATGTTTAGATTAGATGTCTATTAAATACAAAATTGTTTGCTGGGAAAGTTCCAGAATCTGTCCCATACATGAGCTCATTTGTCCTATTTTGACTGCTATGCCATCATAAATAGTGAAAATAACTCATTGAAAAAGGCTTTAAGACCAAGCAGAATCCTCTGTTGGTTGCTGCTTCAACTTCAGCTAACCAGTTTTGGCTAATGCTAACAAATATTTTCATTTACTGTAAGCAAAGTCATCTTTCGCTACTGCATTGTTTTTATTCTAAATCTTGAACCTTATTCTTGAAACAAAAAATGAGCAATAAGTTGTGAAGCACCAAAATCGGACCATATTGAAATTGATTTGAATACTATTTGGCTATTGTTGCTATCCATAATTTTTCAAATGTACTTTTTTTACAAGAGAGGCTAGAAAAATTGTAAAGCTCTAGATTGTTATGATTATTATTATAATTGTTGTTGTTGTTGTTGTTGTTATTATTATTATTATTATTATTATTATTATTATGGTTTTTTTTTTCAAATGGACAGATTCTGAAGTTGAATTTGCTGGCCAGTTTGTTATTTGCCTAATAAATGATATTAGACTACAGTTTTTAATTTAACACTTTAACAGATTCCTATTTTAAAAATAAGGATTATTTCACATTTCTTTATTACAAATCTTTAGGAAATATTTTTGGTTCATCAAAAAGTGTGGTTATGATGGCCATCTGACAAGCTATTTTAGCTAAAAAATAATGTTTAAAATGTCACTAAAATGCAGTATTTAAATCTCATAATTAAGTAGAAAATGGGGCGTATAACTGCAAAAAGGTAAGAAAAAAGAACCACCCTTTTTTTCAGGCTGTCTACGGTACTGACGCATACTTAGTAAAATGGTCATAATGCTATTTTCATTTGAAAATCTAACTTTTAATATAAACATTTGATAGTTTAATGTGGAATTAACAATTAGCCATGAACAGAATAAAAGAATAAAAACAGATTGTACTCCTGTAATACACTCATTTTAACTGCATAACATTATACTTTTGTATAAAATAATGACACAAAATAGGAAATACATTTTTTTAGAGCCTTAGATGTTATTAAATGAGTCAATAAGTGAGAACAGTTGCTATTTTTTTAATAAATAGGAACAAAAATGTTCTTGAGCATTAAAAGGTTTATACTTGAGTGTATGCAAACAGTGTATTCATGAATCATGGTTTTGTGGCACATTATTTAGCACACACATAAAAAATATATAATAAATTAATAAAAAAAATATATAAAAAAAAAAATATATATATATATATATATGATTGCACTTTTGATGAACATGATTGATGAACTCTCAAAATTGTAAAGTCCTAGAATTGCCCCTGAAGGAGGAAACCAAATCAAGGAGGACAAAATCCTTATCAGGCCAGTAAAGTCTCCGTCCACCACACCCGTCACAATTTGTGTTTATGGATGTGATGTGCTGGAGTGTTTCTTGTGACTCACTGAACTATATTGTGTTGCTTTCCCCCGGTCGTGCTCAGATAACGCTTAAGACAATACGGCTACTACAGCGGCCGAACTCATGGGGTTATGAGTATAGGACTGTTTGCTGAAGGAAGGAAGTGTTCACTTAGTGCTTTTTAGACTTCAGCTCTTGAGGAAGAGGAGGAGGAGGGTGGGACTTCCTTGTCTTGTGCAAAGAGCCACTGAAACTTGCACCAAGCACACATTTCTGACAACAAAACAGGAAAGGCAGAGAGCAGTTGGTTTGTTTGTCACAGGTGCTCCGCTACTGAAGATAAGAATGAGCCAAAGTGGAGCCTGTCCTTCAGTGCAACAGTCCTGTTAGTGGAAAAAACAGTTAATACAAAAGTAGTGTGCCTGTATATACAGCAGTCAGTAGGGCTGAGCCAATAAACGAGATTATATCGAATCGCGATAAAATTTGTCAATAACAATGATAAGCTCTGGACTTTTTACTTTTTGTTGATCTAAGAGCCAATCACACAGCAGAAATGTGCAACAATGGTAATCTAAAGTGTGTTGATATTAGAGATAAACCAAAATTTTGGCCATCAAAAATGTATTGGCAGAAAATATGGTATGCCATTTAATGGACCCTTTAATTTTTGTGGCTTCAGTCATTGTTGGCAGGGGCTCACTGGCCATCTGGCAGACCGGGCAGTTTCCCGCTGAGCTGACCTTTTTGGGCCGGGCTGATCATCGTCTTATGATACGATTGGCCCGTAAAACGTTTAGCAGCCTATCGTTTTATTCTGCCTAATTATTGCATTGCTTATGCTTTGATCAGTGATGCTCTGAAAGTAAAGCTGTGGTCACACTAGAGTTTGAGCTTGCAAAATTCTGTTGTACAGCGCTGCGAAAAGGGGCGGGATTAAACAGGATGATTAGACATTTTAAAAAAGAAAGCGATTGGTCCATATTTAAAATTTCTGTCCAGAAAGGTCATGTTTTGATCCTTGGTTGGTCTCATGCAGTCAAGTGATGCGATTTCGCAGGTCAGAGTTCACCAAACTTTCCAACCCAGCAACCTGCTAAACTTGACGCACGACCTTGCGTTTCCGGTCTGACGCATTCGTATGCATATGAATGGAAGTTTATGTGGAGAAAAGTGCAGTGTGACCGCAGCTTAAGATGCTTTTTTTCCGGACAGACCGGCCCAGGTGACATAATCTGCAGCCCTTTGGTTCTTTTCTTTATTGACATTGGGCTGACCCAATCACAAACTCCCCATTTGGGCTCTGTGTGAGTGTGCAACATCGGTGTGTATTTGTCAAAATAGTCGAGAGTCAGAGAGATGGAGAAGAAATGGAAGGGAGGCGCAGAGAAATTGCGGGTGCACACTGGCGTTTCATTCAGCGGTTCTGAAAAGTTCTCCGTCCATACTGTTCTACTACACGGCTAAAAACGCACATCACGTGACCACACACACACTCTGTCATGAGCTGCAGCCAGCAGGTCAGAGGGTGCTTTAAGCATAAAACCCCAGGTGAGAGTAGTGCATATTGGACAGTTTATTAAAGATCTACTGCTAGATCTCATCTCACTATAGTTGTTAAACATGATATTGAATTTATCTTGTTGTCTCTATCTAACGACTCTTCAGTCTTTTGAATCTTTTGCTTGTTCTCAGGTAACTGTTTTGGCCGAGTGCAAAGATGAGTTAATATATTAATTTATGTAATCACATACACTGGCTTTGCACATTGATTGCTTAAATTATCAATCACATAATCGCATAAATTTATTGTACGTTATACTTTTATAATGGCATTATTGATTATTAAAACTGATATTCAGCAAAAGAGAGGGGGTAAAGGTCATATTTTTCTATGAAAATAAAAGGAGGCAGTTATGTTTTAGGCCGTTTTGTTATAAATATGCATAGAGTGAAGATGACGGTCATACAAATATGTAGCTCCACGAGGCCGTTTGGTGTCTGTTAATCATAATATCAAAATTAAATAAATTTCCTTATATTATGTTTTCATTGTTAAGATGAAAACAATTTAGCCAACCCAATTCACCTGTACCACATGTCTTTGGGGGAAACCAGAGCACCCGGAGGAAACCTAGCCAACACTGGGAGAACATGTAAACTCCACACAGAAACCAACTGACCCAGCCGAGGCTCCAACCAGCGACCTTTTTGCTGTGAAGCGAACATGCTACCCACTGTGCCACCATGCAGCCTATATTATATTATATTTATGTAGTTCATGTATTAATAAAATTATTATAGCTTTTTTTCTTCATTTATGATATTTTTATTATTAATAGTAATGTATAATATACTACTAATACTAATAATTACATATATACAAATTACCAATATATAATTTTACTCCTAATTACACACACACACACATATATATGGTTTACACAGTTCATTACTTATGTAGTTCAGCTATGTATAGTTTATTTTATTTATAGTTTAATAGAAATATTAATTATTGATTCATTCATTTTCCTTCAGCTTAGTCCCTTATTTATCAGGGCACAGTGGAATGAACCGCCAACTGTTCCAGCATGTTTTATGCAGCGGATGCCCTTCCAGCTGCAACCCAGCACTGGGAAATACCCACAAACTCTCGCATTCACACACTATGGCCAATTTTGTTTACCCAATTCACCTGTAGTGCATGTCTTTGGACTGTAGGGGAAACCGGAGCACCCGAAAACATGGGGAAAACATGCAAACTCCACACAGAAACACCAACTGGCCCCGTCGGGACTCAAACCAGTGACCTTCTTGCTCTGAGGAGACAGTGCTAACCACTGACCTACCATGCCGCACAGAATTATTATATTATATTATATTATATTATATTATATTATATTATATTATA
>CAIGQZ010001474.1:7972824-7986386 GCA_903798205.1 Danio tinwini | reverse complement strand
TAGATAGATAGATAGATAGATAGATAGATAGATAGATAGATAGATAGTTAGTTAGTTGCATTATTTCAATGAGTGGAAACATAACATGAACTCACTGACTCATTGAGGCTCAGTTTGCGGGATCCTTTTTCAGGGCCTATTTAAGTTCAGTTCATGTGAAATTTCCAAATTTCCATTCCCTTTCTGCCTTTAAAGTGGCAGTTTCTCTTTGCAGTCCTCACCACAGTGGCATCCCTTATGTAGGGCGATCAGACGCATTATGTAATATGTTACATGAGTTTTGTGTGATTTGTCTGGTGGATATGTAATAAATGATTTATTAACACCACCACTCATACTGGGTAGGAAAGTGGCTGAAAACCAATCTTAATAGTAAAAAAGTTAGCTTTTACACATAAGAAAATGTTCTATTATATTGTAATTATTTTTTTAAATATATGTTTTTTATCAATTAATATTTAGATTTTTTGTTAATGCATTTTGACATTTTTACTTGTATAACAACATATTATAAAAATATTACATGAAAAAAATAAATAACAAATATTTTACAAATAATATACAAAAAGTAAACTCATTGCAATTGTTTTTGCTATTTTGATTAGCTTTCAGAAGACTATTAATTGTTAGCAATTTATCATTTTTTTAGCTTGATTTAATTCACTTTATGCCAAATATGTATATTTTAAATAAGTAATTATTATACAAATAACAATAAAAAAACTGAGAAAAACATTAGTTGCCATTTTTTTACTTGCAAGTTAAATTTACACCAATATAATTAGCATGCATTGTATACCGTAGAGTGTTATACAAGTTACCCATTTGGACAGTGTGTATATAAACTAAGGATAAACCCCCTCATACTGGATAGGAAAGTGGCAGAACACTAATCATAGCAGATGCACTTCTTGGCTACAAACCCTCAATTTAGAGCTTTAAACGGCACGCAAAGTGCAAACCGTAGAGCTGGAAGGGTTCATGGACAACTGAATCAACCCACCGAAAAATAAAACTCTCAAACAAAACTCTGTCCACAGAAACCACTCATCCATTACTCTGACTCCGGTTCTGGCTGAGCTGTTCGGATCATTCCAAAACATTACATCATCACACAGAGAGGGAACATCGCTACTACGGCCAAAGCGGCTGCCAAGGCGTCTGCACAGGACTGTACACTGCCTCCTTTGTGATGTCCACAATGCAGATCCATGGTGACCACTAGGTAGAGAGGACATCCAATAAGGGAACCAACGCTTCGTGTCTTCCACCACAGCACGTGGTAATGTTGAATTTTGTTATTAAGCCATGTTTTATGTCAATGTTATTGCTAATATGAAAACATATGAATATAATAAATAAGGAAATATTTACCAAAGGAGGTAATAATGTTTTCAAAAAAATTGAAAATATCAGGATGATCTCAGGATGGAATGAACGCTGTAGTGAACCATTGGATCAACTTAACTTCAACTGGTAATACCTAAAAAGCTTTTTCAACTTAATTTCTTAATAAAAACTGTCAATTTAATTATGTGTGTGTGTACAGTTTTGAAGAAGTAACTGAAGTAAAAATAAATAAACAAATACTTCATCTTGTTACATGTTATTCAGCACAACAAAATGTTTGAATAGGTAGAACATGTAATAAGAGAGGACTCTCATAAGGAAACATGTCTTCCACCGCAAACATGGAAATGCTAAATTTTGTTTTTAACTATAGTCTATGGAAATTTTATGGTTAATATGAAAATATAAATATAAAATAAGGAAGTATAAACCAAAAGGCTATTCTTTGAAATAGTCAAAGATGCCACTTATAAGTTGCATGTGAACTTATTTTTATTTTTTTTATTAATTGTTTTTACAGTAATTTTTATTATCGAGACACTGAACATTTTTATCAATTACATTTTTTTCATGTCATATTTATACAAGATATTTATAAAAAAAAATGTAAAAAGCTAAGACAACACATTTTTATTTCATTAATTAATTCATTTTCTTTTTGGCTTAGTCCTTTTATTCATCAGGGGTTGCCACAGCGGAATGAACCGCCAACTTATCCAGCATATGTTTTATGCAGCGGATGCCTTTCCAGCCACAACCCAACACTGGGAAACACACTCAAACTCTTTGGACACTTTAGTTTAATTCACCTATAGCGCATGTCTTTGGACTTGTGGGGGAAACCAGAGCACCCGGAGGAAACCGAACACAGGGAGAACATGCAAACTCCACACAGAAATGCCAGCTGACCCAGCCGAAGCTTTAACCAGCGACCTTCTTGCTGTGGGGTGATCATGCTACCCACTGCGCCACTGTGACGCCCTACAAGATATTTATATAATAAATAAATAAATATAAAAAAAATGTAAATAGATAAGATTTAGACACATTTTCATTTAATTCATTTTCACAAATTTTTATTGAATTGAATTTAGTTTTTAACCTCATTTTATGTCAGTTTAAAAGTAAATCAGCAGTGTTACTTTAACTCTGAGTGAGTAAATTTTAACACTTTACCAGTGTGTGTATATAATCCACACTGTCCAGAGTTAAATTACCATTTTCAAAAGTGTTAAAAATTTAACACTGGCTCAAGGGTTAAATTTTTTTTCTTGTTTTATCGGTAATTATTCACATACTTTTTAAATATATTACATACTGTTCTAGTCATGCATTATAAAACATTAAGACTTAATTGTTGGTTTAGAGCTAATTAGTTGCATAATAAACCAATACAAAACAACAGTTTCACATTTCATTTTTAATTAATTACTGAATGCCATGCATGTTGAAGTGTTAACATCTAAATTGTTAACCCTTGTAGTCATTCATTCATTCATTTTCTTTTCGGCTTTGTCCCTTTATTAATCTGGGGTCGCCACAGCGGAATGAACCGCCATCTTTTCCGGCATATGTTTTACGCAGCGGATGCCATTCCAGCTGCAACCCATCACTTGGAGACATCCATACACTACAGACAATTTAGCTTACCCAATTCACCTATACCACATATCTTTGGACTTGTGGGGGAAACCAGAGCACCTGGAGGAAACACGAACACGAGGAGAACATGCAAACTCCACACAGAAATGCCAACTGAGCCAGCCGAGGCTCGAACCAGCGACCTTCTTGCTGTGAGGCGATCATTCTACCCACTACCCACTAAAATATGTCATACAGACATATTTTGTTTTTAAAAAGTAATTAAAACATTGCCTAAAACAGAGGAAAAGCATAAACACATATGTATTTACATTTGGTCCATATGCATCTTGAATGTTAGAGTTCACAATTTAAAATCATCAGCTTTCACAACAGCATCAAACTTATTTCCAATAGCCTGAATGCATTACAATGCACATTTAAGAGCACTGTTACAAGTTTTTCAACCAAAAAAAATAAACATTTTCACTCAACACAAGATTAACTATAATGACCTAAAACATAGCTTTGTTAGTGTTTCAAAGTAAGTTAATGTTAAGTCCATATCGAATCCATTTGCACAGGCTCCTCGGAAAAGAAAAGATATACATAACTTTCTGAATACATCACTTACCTTTTGAACTTCTCCAGTTAATAATTGTTTCCGATAATCCTGATTAAAACACATGATTGAACGGTTCGGTTCGTTGCTTCTCGAAGTGATTGAAATAAAATGGCGTCTGCGAGAAGAGTTTTAGCTGACTAAAGCACGCACCACGTAAAATGTCCCAGATGTATATATGTCGCACTACCAGTGTTAATAATGGCCCGATTCCACTGAGTGGTACAGTACAGTACGGTACGGTTCGGTATGCTTTTATGGCCATTTCCACTGTCAGTCTGAATGAAAACAAAGAGACTGCCATTTTTAAAAACACAGCTGAGACATTACAGTGTAATAATATATATATATATATATATATATATATATATATATATATATATATAATAACAACGAGACACGGTCGACCTGAGCTCAAACAAAACTTGTTGTCATCTTGATGAACAGCCACAAACCCAAGAAGAACAAAACCTGTCTTGTCCTGTTTTTGTTTTACGAGGCCGTCTAAAAGTGCGAGCAGTTTAACTCTCTCCAGAGAGCTCGCCACACATCTATATTTGAAATAAGCAACTTTTTGAGCTGATGATAATGATGGGCGCGTGATTATTGAAGTGCTTCTGACATCATTTCAGAAACAACAAATGAAAAACAGAAAAAACAGAGGCGCAAATAATTTTTCAGGAACCTAAAACATGAACAAACTGCCATGTTTAACTATTATTATCGCCTTTTGGACTATTATGAACTCGCCTCATAAAGGTGACCCATACCGTATTGTTTTGGATTACTCAGTGGAAACGGGCCATACGGGAAGGCTTTTAATGATTACATCAGTCAGATGATTCTCAACACCATCAATGTGAATTAAACACCATAAAACAACACTTCACTCTAAAACACAGTAACACCAGGGTTTTAACTGGTGTTACTTAACTTTATTTTTGACAATTTTGCTGTGAAGAAAACGTATATATTTTCAGGTAAAAATGGTGGCGTATGTCATAAGAGAGGACTGGCCTATGAGGAAATGAATGCCTTCAGTCTTCCACCACAACACATGGTAATGTTGAACATTCTTTCCCTGCTGCTGTGACTTTTTGAAGAAGCCGCTGCTTCAGGTTGCATTTTATTTGCATGTCGGCCCCTGTTGAGCGAATATGGACCACTGATGATCCGGGCCCTTGTTTTTTGGGCCTGCAGGCCATAGTGCATCCAGAAGCCATGTTTGAGGTCTGCTCTGCTTGTTTATGTACGGTTACACCCAGAGCTGAATTTAACCCCAGCTTCCCTCTGCTTGCAGCACCCAGAGCTCTGCGACAAAGATGAGACCGGTTTGGGTCGGTCTGTGCCGCTCGCTTACTACGAAGCACAACTTTTGCTCTTATGTGTTATTATCGTCAGAGGCGTCTCCTCTGTGGCAAAATTCTTTTTTAGCCAGGATTTATTTTTTTATTTCTTTTATATGCTCACGTTGACCTTAAGGTTCATTCGAGGTACTTTTTTTTGGGGTTCATTTTAACGCAGATGTGAAATGATTTAATTAATAAACAAGGAAATATTTTACAAAAATCTTTAAAAAAAGGAGGAAAATATGATGAAAAATAGATGTTGTACTATTGTTTTCACTTGTAACACAATTTAATCATTTATTTCCAAAATTTTCACCTTAAATGGGAAAATATATTAACAATTAGGAAATATTGAACTAACAATATTAAAAAAGAAACAAGTGTTGATTTTTTTTGTTTAGTTTTTATTTAGATTTCACTATAGGAAACTCATTAATAAACAATATTTCAAAGAAAACAATATATTATAAAAATATGTAATTGTCAATTTAGCTATCATTTCATTTATAAGACATTTTATTTATTTATATTATTATTCTACTAGCATTATATTTGTTTTAGCCACATTTAATGGCTTGTTAAAATTCTATATTTGATCAAATTTTGTTTTTAGATGGATATTATGTCAATTTATTGGGAAAAAAAATATAAGCTAAGAATATTAAATAAATAAGAAAATGAAATATAGTTTAGAGTAAATAAGTTTATTTAGTCAATTGAATTGTCAATTGAAATTTAATAAAACAGTTTACAAAAGTGTTAAAAATGAAGAAAACACATTATTTGTCAGTATAACATTCTCATTTTCACATATGTGACCATTTTTATAGCATTTTAATAAAAATTTGTCCAATTTATACTATTATACATCTTGTACCCACCCTTGTTTTTAGATTACATTTTGGGAGTCTCTTCTAGACTGTTCCTCCCTCCTGGTCGTCCTGCCACAGAGCTGGTATTCTGGGCTCTAGTATGCCCTCCTGGCCTCGCCACAGCAGGCAGCCTTTCATTACAGCTGCCGGAGGAGGTGCCCTGGAGATCCCCATCGAAGACACCATCACCACACCCCGAACCCGAGCTCCACCAGTGCCTCTCGCTGCTCTGAACACCACCAACAGCAAAACATGAGGATCATTAATCAAGGTAGTGAAATGACATATCAATTTAATCAAACCTGAGAGTTTTTATTAGTCTGAAGATTTTGTGAGAAATAATACGCAGTTATGATCCTCATGTTTGACATTTTAACATGTCTCATGATTATATTAATACATTTTCTAAGAATTATATTTTTAGGGGAGGGAGGGGGCCCTACACTTCTTGTGTAGGGAGGGTGAGGGAGATGCGTACACCAGTAACATACTATGAATCGAAGGGTAGTCACGCATGTCACACTTGCCATAGTATGTTAGATAACCATCAGTACATAACTGGTTATGGTCTGTTATTAAGTTGATACAGATTAATCGTCCTCATCTGCATCGCAATACATTGTACAACAATTAATTTTGACACCCCTCCCATACCTGTCTTGAGCAGCCGCACTCCCAAAGAGTGACCTCATGCATCCAAAAGCAGCTGCACGTTCCTTGCATTTATTCAATATTTTTGGAGCTTAATGTAATTTATTATATAAGAAAAAGACTCACAGTGGCTTCTCCTTTTCTTTTAAACCCCATTTTACAAAGTTGCACACTATTTCTTGGAAAACTTAGCAAAATGTTGTGAGTCTGAGTTTGAACGTGACCCAGGCCTATATGAGTGGCCAGACGGATGTCTCTCCTCAGTAAAAGACAGTTGACAGCTCATCTGGAGTTAGCCAAAAAGACACTTGAAGAATTCTCATACCATGAGAAACAATATTCTGTGGTCTGATGAAACAAAGATTGAACTCTCTGTCTGGAGAAAACCAGACACTGCTCATCACCTGGCCAATATCATCTCTATAGTGAAGCTTAGTGGTGGTCGCATCAGGCTATGGGGGTGTTTTTCAGCATCAGGAACTGGCAAACTAGTCATGTGTAAGGGAAATATGAATGCAGCAATGTACAGAGACATCATTTATGATAAGCTGCTCCTGAGTACTTTCCTGAGACACCAACCCTAAGCACACAGCCAAGATAACAAAAGTGGCAATGGGACAACTCTGCGAACGTCCTTGAGTGTCCCAGCTAGAGCCCAGACTATAACCATATTGAACATCTCTGGAGAAATCTGAAATTGGCTGTGCATCAATGCTCCCCATCCAGCCAAATATAGTTGCTTGTAGTTTGTAGCCCTTAAAAAGACTTGAGGCTGTAATTGGTGTTGGGGGGCTTCAACAAAGAACTGAACAAAGATTGTAAATACTTTTGCGTGTGTTGTTTTTTATATACCTAAACCTAAAAACTGGTTGGGCTACCCTTAGTTGGAACAAATGCAATCAAGCATTTCTAAAAACTTGCAATGAGTCTGTTACAGCGCTGTTAAGGATCTTTGACCAACTTATCTTTGCAGAATTGGTGTAATTCAGCCACACTGGAGGGTTTTTGAGCATGAACCACCTTTTTAAGATCCTGCCACAGCTCAATTGTATTCAGGTCAGGGCTTTGACTAGACCACTCCAAAGTCTTCATTGTGTTTTTCTTCAGCCATTCGGAACCGGACTTGCTGGTATGCTTTGAATCATTGTCCTGCTGCAGAACCCAAGTTCACTTCAGCTTGGAGGCACTAACAGATGACCGGACATTCTCTTTCAGGATGTTTTGGTACACAGCATAATTCATGGTTCCATTTATCACAGTATGTCTTCCAGGTCTTGAAGCAGCAATTTAACACTACACCATCACATTATCACCACCACATTTTACTGTATGATTCTCTTTTTCTGAAATGTGGTGTTAATTTTACTCCACACAAAATGGGACACACATCTTCCAAAAAGTTAAACTTTTGCCTTGTCAGTCCACGGAGTATTTTCCCAAAAGTCTTGGGGGTCATCAATATGCTTTTTTGGCAAACTGATAAAAGCCTTTATGTTCTTTTTGGTCAGCACTGATTTTTGTCTTTGAACTCTGCCATGCAAATAATTTTTGCCCAGTTTTTCTTATGGTGGAGTCATGAACACTCACCTTAACTGAGGCAAGTGTGGCCTGCAGTTATTTGGATGTTGTTTGAGGTGCCTAGGATGAGTTGTAGCTGCACTCTTGGGGTAATTTTGGTCGTCCAGCCACTCCTGGGAAGGTTATCCACTGTTTCATGTTTTTGCCATTTGTAGATAATGGGTCTCACTGTGGTTCGCTGCAGTCCCAAAGCTTTAGAAGTTGCTTTATAACCTTTTCCAGACTGGTGGATCTCAGTTGTTTTCTTTCTCATTTGTGTTTGAATTTCTTTGGATCTTGGCATAATGTCTAGCTTTTGAGGATCTTGGTCTACTTCACTTTGTTAGACAGATCCTATTTAAGTTATTGTGAACAGTTGTGGCAGTAATCAGGCCTGGGTGTGGCTAGGAAAATTAAACACAGGTGTGATAAACCAGAGTTCAGTTACATTTTGTTTACCACACTTTTTTACACAGGGTTATGTATGTTTTGTTTTCCCTCAATAAAAACCTTTAATTAAAAACTGCATGATGTTTCCTTGTGTTGTCTTTGACTAATATTTAAATAATTAACAAACATGCAAAAAAAAAAAAAAAAAGAAAAATAATCAGTAAAGGAACAAACACTTTTTCACACCCCTGTATAGACAATACAATAAATAGCAAAAAAAAAATACATGACATACATCACAACAACCAGACTGAGTGATTGTTTCTTCGGGGTGTTTTTCTGGGATGAGCTCTGCATCCCTGTGACAGGAATAAGTGGTTTGGGAACAGGACGGATGGATGTCATGTGTGGGAACACAGCGCCCCCTGCTGATTACACAAAAATGCTGTGACTGTGTCCCAAAGCTGGAAAAAGCACCGTTCAATGGATACATTTCAAGGTAGGAATCCATCAATGGAAGTTCACATCTTAACCTGTTAGATCCCAATTTATTCCTCTTTTAATTAAACTACATGCATTTTACTCATTAGACATCCCTAACACACAAATATCACAATGCCTCAGATATTGTGTTGGTTAAAGGGATAGTTGACATAAAAATGTAAACTCAACAATCATTTGCTTTTCCTTTTACTTGTTTTAAAACTTTATGAGTTTCTTTCATCCGCTGAACTCAAAAGAAGATATTTTGAAGAAAGCAAATAACATGTCATTTGTTTTTTTTTTTCCTATGGAAGTAAGTTGCAGGGGTGGATTTAACCAATAAGCGAGGTAAGCGGCGGCTTAGGGCCCCAGAAAATCTGGGGGGCCCCAATAAATATCTAGAAGTATAACTTATACCTATAAACTATATAACATAATTTTGCATTTCAGGACTTGGGCCCTATGACTGGAGTTGCTTAGGGCCCCAAAATCACTAAATCCACCCCTGGTCAGTGGACACAGGTTTCTGGCTTCAAAATGTCTTATTTTGTGTTGAGCAGAAAAAAAACCCTCAAAGATTTAGAAGCCATTGCAAGTGATTAAATAATTGATACATTTTTATTTATGGGTGAACTATCCCTTTATATCAGATTTTATACTTTGCCAGTAGTGATTAATAGTCAGAATTCAGTTGTTCTGAGACAATGGTTTTTGACAGCTTTATTTTTTTCAAGTCATTTCTAGTGAGATACTACTATTCTAGTAATTCAGTATCCACTTAGTTATCACCAAAGATATGTTTTGTTGTAAATGATTAAATAGCTTGCGCAAATGGTTTCTAATGTCACAAGTCATCTGACTAGCATTTGGACACAGCCCACATCTGACTTCTAATTCAGTGAAGTATGTACTTCATTATGAAAGTTGTGCATATAGTAGAGAGAGAGAGAGAGAGAGAGAGAGAGAGAGAGAGAGAGAGAGAGAGAGAGAGAGAGAGAGAGAGAGAGAGGGGTGTTTAACTAACTGTGGTTTTACAGTGAATTATAAATATTTCAGCTGTAAAATAAAGTATGGCTGCGGCTAAAAGATGATAATTTAACAAATGTTTTGTTAGCACAAAACATGGAATATTTAATGACATGGGTATACTTTTTACATTTATTATTGGTTGTAGTATAATTTATTGCATATTTAAGACTTTTATGAGCATGCCATTAAAAGAAGCTCACCAGAGGACAGTATAATCATACTCTACATCTGCGTGTGTGTGTGTGTGTGTGTGTGTGTGTGTGTGTGTGTGTGTGTGTGTGTGTGTGGTGTGTGTGTGTGTGTTTGTGTGTGTGTGTGCGCGTGCGTGCGTGCGTGTGTGTGTACTCCTGATGTCCACATTTCTAACCCAAAACGCAGTGATAATTTTTTATTAATTTTTTTTTTACTTAAAAGCTAATGAAAGCTAAACTCCTCAGACTTGATTGTGAAGTTCTGCAAGATTTCATGTTGATCCATTCTCTTGCTTTGCTGAAGGAACATCTAACACTGAGTTAATATGATCAAGGTCACATGATTATTAGATTAGTTACCTATACATAGTGCAAAATGCAATATAACGTAAATTAATTATAATACAAATAATCAAATATTTGAACAATTAATGCAGATTTTCATATTATTACCTCTATTATTTTGAAATAGTGACGAATACGAAATGTTTATTAAATGAGTAAAATGATAATAATATTAATTAATTTGTAATACAATATACTCTGCTTTATTTTAGAACATTGTTCTATATTTTGTGTAATTGTTGCATCCTAAATTACTTAAACTTTGATACTGTTTCTTTGAGGTAAACTGAAAGTGGGACTCACGTACTTGCTGGTGTCAGAAGGTGGCGCTCTTTATCTCTCTCAGAAACAGCTTTCATTTTTACTGAATGGGAGAGGAATAAAGCCAGTGTCATTCTAGAGTTTGCAAAAAGAGGTGGTGTAAAACAAGATGATAAAATGATTACTGATAAACACTGATGAAATGAGCGATCTCTATTTGAAATGTCAGAGAAGTCACGTTTTTATGTTCTGTTGATCTGCATTCGGCGACGCAGTGGCGCAGTAGGTAGTGCTGTCGCTTCACAGCAAGAAGGTCGCTGCTTCGAGCCTCGGCTGGGTCAGTTGGCGTTTCTATGTGGAGTGTGCATGTTCTCCCTGCGTTCGCGTGTTTCCTCCGGGTGCTCCGGTTTCTCCCACAGTCTAGAGACATGCAGTAGGTGAATTGGGGAGGCTAAATTGTCCGTAGTGTATGAGTGTGTATGGATTTTTCCCTGAGATGGGTTGAAAGGAGTTGATGGCTGGAAGGAGTGGTTTATTCCGCTGTGGGGACTTGTGTGTGCGACCCCGGATTAATAAAAGGACTAAGCCAAAAAAAAATTAATGAATGATCTGCATTCACATCACATAAATTTGCAGGTCAGCGTTCAAAAAGTTTGCAGCTGGGGTAAGGGCATCCGCTGGATAAGTTGGCGGTTCATTCCGCTGTGGCGACCCCGGAATAATAAAGAAACTAAGACGAAAAAGAAAATAAATAAATGAATGAATAATAATATCATTTACAAAAACAACAACAACAATGCTACTTCTACTTCTACAAATGATATCATGTTAATTAAAAAAAGGTGTTATTTTTTAAAGCATGACATTTTTTAAATTCTTTTTAGAGGAAACATCTGATGCAACATTTCACTGGTGGTGAAAAATACACATTACATGTCAGAACCAATAGCCTAGTGCAGGGGTACTCAGCTCCAACCTAGATCAAAACACACCGGAATCAGTTAATCTGGACCGGAACAGCACTGGATAATTACAGGCAGGTGGGTTTAATATGAGTTGCAACTGAAATCTGCAGGACGGTAGATCTCCAGGAGCAGGGTTGGTCACCCCTGGCCTAGTGGTTAGTGCATTAACAGATAGCACTGAGGTGTTCACAATGACCTGAGTTTGAGTCCCGGCTTGAGGTCATTTGCCGAATCTTCTCCTCTCTCTCTCTGCACACCATGCTTTACTGTCCTATAAAAATAAATGCTAAAAATGATTACCAAAAAACACACATATTAAATTAATTACAGTAATTACCTAGAAAAACTACATAATCTGAAATAAATATATAAAAAATATGTTTATCCCTATACAGCTGCATATAATATCAGCCTGACCAATATTTTATTTGAAAACCTGTTGTATATGATTGGATACTTGTATTCTCACCTCTTGTGAATTTTCATTATACTGTGGAAGGCAGTGGAAGGGCTTTTTTTACCTTTTCAATTACTCTGATGCTTTTTGGCTGGAAACTATTTGCTTATTTCAAGTTGTTATAGTAAGAATAAAATGTATATTATTACAAATTTTATTAAATAATGGTTGAAACAGCATAATAACTGTTTATACATAATAACAATAATAAATGTTTAATTTATTATGTTACAAATAAATTGTGTTGAAAGTGAATGCATTAAATTTAATACAACGGCTATAAAAGGTGCTTTTTTCCAAACAATCATGTCACATTTTTGTAATTTAATCTACAATTCAATCACACAGTATTTGGATGATTTAATTAATTAATCTAATTAGTGAATGAAATGCCATCTTAAAATACATTGTGGGTATTTTTACAATTATTTATAAGTGGTAAACTATATTGGTCCATCTATGTGTGTTTTTAGATGTCAAAAAGAATAAAGGAAAAAGATAAAAAGTAAAGGGTTTTGAAAATGTCAACAACCTAATAATGGATGGCAATTAAAGTGTCCAACATAGGCTTATTCTGAAAATGTAGCCCTATATACGTTTCTGGAGATTGCAAATTATGTAGCCAGAAGTACGTATGGCTGCATTTCATTTTTTAAACTAATGCTACTGGGTGATATGATGCCGTTCCTTTTTATGCTTACCAGCTGACCGCTTACCTCCATATGGATGGCTTGTTACCAGTTTGTCCAGTTAGCTCACCATGTACGTTGGTGGACTTGAGATGCAGAGAGAAGCTGACCACTATGACTGGGTTTGAGTCAGGTAAAGAACAAACCAAAAAATAACAGGGTGAGAATGTGGTAAAACATGGTAAAAATCAGGCGAGGGCTTTTCTTTTTTGGGATTGCTTTTTAAATTTGTCGGTTGGGTTTAGGGAAGGGGGTGGGCAGAATTGAATGGACTCCTCGGACCATGCATGATGATGGTCATTCAGACAGCGGTAATGAGAAACATTATCAAGAAGTAAGTGTAGTCCAACAACAAGAACAAGAACCAACAACACAAACACAGCACACAGTCAAAAAGCAGTCAGCAAAGGGCAACGCAAAAAAGGAAACAATACAGATGGAGAAAAGCACAATACCTCAGTCCATTTGTTGAATTTATTGCATCTACTGAGGAAGGCACAGAGGACTCAGACCAACTGCTTTCTGACTGTGCCGTGTTTGTGTTGTTGGGACCTCAGCTTCTTGTCTGGACTACACTTTTTCTTGATAATCTTCCTCATCATCTCATGTATGCATAGCAATTGTTTTTATTTTATTTTATTTAGCTTGATGGTTTAATAAACGGGGTGACATGGTGGCGCAGTGCGTAGAGCTCTCGCATCACAGCAAGAAGGTTGCTGGTTCGAGCCTCGGCTGGGTCAATTGGCGTAGAGTTTGCATGTTCTCCCCGT
>CAIGQZ010001474.1:7956364-7972424 GCA_903798205.1 Danio tinwini | reverse complement strand
TGTGTGTGTGTGTGTGTGTGTGTGTGTGTGTGTGTGGTGTATATGGTCATTTGTGTGGTGGGATGGGTGCTGTGGTGCCAGGATGCTGTTGGCACCTCACTGTTTAAGATGAGAAACTGCAGGGAAATGATGTTCTTTTTGGTGAAGTACTTGTCAATTTTTTGTCTAATGTAAAGGAGACATCCACAAAGCACTTTTAATCATTACTTTTGTCGCAGTTTATTAATTTTTTTAATTATTTTCACTTTAGATTTTGATTACAGTACATATTTTATAGACTACAATTAGGCACGGGCCGATATGAGATTCTGATGATATGATAACCTTGGATAAAAGTATCGTAGTTTCGCTATAGTGATCACTGCTCTAAATATATTCTTTTTAAATGTCTGGGTTAAAAACAAAAACTTCTTTTCCATTTGAACCAAGATATTTTATTTTGAGAAACATTTAAAATGTTTTGGAGCAGTAGCTAAACATGTCAGGCTAAATAATTTAAATGAATCATTGACTTCTGCTTTCTTCATTTGTCAACACAGATTTCTTTACAATTTAAAATGGCGTCTTTGGATATCTTTCCTGCTGGAGATACTGTTGTCCTTAAAAAACAAAAAATACAAAATAGTACACATACCTTAGTAACGGTATAGCGGAACATTTTTACGTTTTTAAAACCTTGACTTTTCCGAACCGTGGTATAGCTTAAAAGCAGTTATCGTCCCATGCCTAAATACATATTTTTTAAGATTTTAAAAGTTTTTCTCTTGCAGTGAGCCATAAACCTTTACTTCATTAGCACTAAAACACTAAACTTTAACATTTTATTTATATATTCATTATAAAGTTTTTTTCATAACTTTTGTCTGTATTTGTTCCTTTAATTTAAACAATATTTTTATTTATATGTTACACACAGTATTTCCTGAATTATGGAGGGATTAAAAAGAGATTCCCAAAATTTTTATAAATTTTTATAATTATGTTTTTATTAATTGCAAACAGTACACCACAAACAGGGAACAATCAACAGCGCAAAGCACATTCACACATTTTAATAAAATAAATCAAAATAAAAACAACAGTATAGGATCAATGTGAAAGATACGTAAGCACATCAAATGAAAAAAAAACATAATAATAAATATTTTGAAACTGAAGAACATTTTTTAAATATATATTTGAAGCTGTGAAACACTTTCCCTATCAGATAGAAAACTATTATAAGAGGGCCTGCATTATTTCCATTTACAAGAACGAATATGCTAATTATCAATTAATAAAATAAAAATGACAGCATCAGAGAAAGGATCATGTAAATTAAATTTGTAAAAAAAATCCCCTTGTTAAAAACATTCAACTTGAATTTTAACCTGTCAATCAATGTTTATATTTGTGTTGTAGAATATATGCATATTAGTGCAAATTAACTAAAGAATGCCTCATTTGCATATTGGAAAGTAGTATTTAAAAAAACTTGTGATACAAAAAAAATTACTTTTCAGTATGTCTAGATGATTCATCGAAAAGTAATCGAAATCGACATTCAGAAGCTATAATCGATCAATTTTTTCCAAGTCAATTTTCTCAGTTACTTTTCTACCGTGTGTGGAGTCACGTTACCACGCTTATTTTACACTTCTGTCAAGCACAGTCAGGGGTCGACTGGCCATCTGGCAGACCGGGCAGTTTCCCGCTGGGCCGTCTTACTTTTTGGGCCGGGCTGATCATCGTCTTAAGATCTGATCGGCCCATAAAAGGCTTAGCAGCCTATCGTTTTTTTCTGCCTAAATAATTGACGATGCTGTGATCTATGACGCTCTGAATTTAAGATGCTTTTTTTCAGACAGACCGGCCCATGTAAAAATCTGCAGCCCATTGGTTCTTTTCTTTATTTTCTTTATTTTGGGCTCTGTGTAAGCGTGCAACGTCGGTGTGTATTTGTCAAAATACTCAAATAGTCGAGAAACAGAGGGATAGAGAAAAACGGAGGGAGGCGCAGAGAAATTGCGGGAAACACACTGGCGTTTCATTTAGCGCTTCTGAAAAATTCTCCGTCCATACTACACGGCTAAAAACGCACATCACGTGACCACACACACCCTCATAAACTGCAGCCAGTAGGTCAGAGGCTGCTTTGAGTTTGAGCATAAAACCCCAGGTGAGAGAGGTGCATATTGGACAGTTCATCAAAGATCTACTGCTAGATCTCATCTCACTATAAAAGTAATAGTAACTGTTAAACGTGATATTGAATTCATGTTGTTGTCTCCATCTAACGGCTCTTTTGAATTACTTGTTCTCACTCTTTGCCTGAGTGCAAATATAAGTTAATATATTAATTGATGTAACCACATACACTGATTCTGCACATTGACTGATTGATTGCCTTTAAATTTATTGTACGTTATACTTTTATAATGGCATAATTGATTATTAAAACTGATATTCGGCAAAAGAGACGGAGTAAAGTTCGTATTTGTCAATGAAAATGAAAGGAGGCAGTTATGTTTTAGGCCCTGTTTTGTTATAAACATGCATAGAGTAAGGATGATGCTCATATAAATATGTAGCTACACGAGGCCGTTTAGTGTCTGTTAATCAATCATAATATCAAAATGAAATAAATTTCCTTATATTATGTTTTCATTTTTAAGATAGTGAAACAGCAAGCAGGATGAGGTTATAAAGTACACAGTTCCTTTTGAAGATTTACCCATGCGTCAGCAGGCAGTTTTTGTTATGTTTATTATTTAATATAGGCTGAGTTAATAGTGTATTGAATAAGCTAAATTGGCTGTAGTGTATGAGTGTGTATGGGTGTTTTCCGTTACTGGGTCATCTGCTGCATAAAACATATGCTGGAATAGTTGGCGGTTCATTCCGCTGTGGCAACCCCTGATAAATAAGGCACTAAGCCGAATTAAAATAAATGACTGAATGAATAGTGCATTTTTTAGAACCTAACAAAAATCTTTATGCATGGACAGTATACAGAAATTTATATACAGAGATTAATGTCTGTATTTATTTATTTATTTCATTTGGCTTTTGTGTTTTTTTTTAAATAGGAGTTGATAAACATATTCATGCACAGATGGGTAGCATTTTGATTGTATGTAGTGAGCCGCTCTGGCCCAAAATGCCAGGGCCGATTTTTTTGCCCCAGTCCAGGCCTGAGCACAGTGTATGGTCCAGCGCAGCCTTCATGCGGTCGCATACCCCTTGCCGTGACTAATGCGGACACTGACCTCTCAAAAAATGTAACTACACGCATATCGCAATCTCTGTGATTGGTCGGCTTAGTAGCGTTGAAGAGTGTAGGTGGTGCAGAGAGGGTAAAAATAAATAAATACATAAAATAATTTTTCATTAATCTTAATCGAGTTAAAATGTTCAATTAATAAAGATTTTGTTTTGAGGTCAAATCGGCCAACACTACTTTTTAGTTTACTTTTTTTAATGTACGCACACTGGTGGCACCATTCAGTATCTGCCATTGGCACCCAACTACAATTCAGTATGCTGTTGAATAACCTTTTTTAAAAATTTTTTTTAATATTTTGCTTTCCATGTGCAATACCTCAAGTTCTCATAGACACTTGTGTTGTGCACTTTAGTCCAGGTTTAGAGTAAATAAAACCTAACTAACTGGAATTTTGGTATGTGATAAAATAGGTTATAACTCGTGTGTAAAATATAAGTATGTTTAAGAGGGAATTTATCTGTAAATAATATAAAGGAAATTTTTTGTAGAATTCATAAACCTTGTTTTTATCGACACCAGTGACTTAGAGAACTGCAGCCAGCAACTTATGATTTGTGCTCATGGTTTTTGCACATGCAATATACAAGAGACTGGAGGCGATTTAATGCCTCCGTATTCTCATGGATGAGCTGTTTTTGTTCACTGTTCCAAAGTAAAATTAAGTTGTTAGTTAGTGCTGGTATAAACTTACAGTTCAAATAGATTACAGAACAAAATTGGTTACATAGTGTTTAATGCAGTGTAGCTTTTTCAACTGCTCATAAATGTAACTCATTAGGCCTACATTTGATTACTTTTGAATTCTATGTAATTTACATTTATTTATTTTTATTTAGTTAATGATTAAGAATGTTAAGACAAGCTATACTCTAAACTTAAGAATTTAATTAATTTTTTTTTGTAATTTTAATTGTATTTTATTCAGAACCACCACCCCATCAGAACTGACAGATATCACTATGACTGGATTTACAGTAGCACATTTACCTTTTTTTATATCTGACCTAAATCACAAAAACACAATTTTATTTTCATGTCACAAATTCAAAGGCACTTCTAAATGGGGGTTTAAATCAAATGTCCAACATCAGAGCATCCAACAGTCATCTAAATACACATATTCAATTCGTGGCATTCTAAACCACCACAATGCAAGGGCAACACATTTCCCTTTAAAGAAATCTTTTAAATGTCACCAATTTGCAGAATTGTATAAACTAAATGCAAACTCTGAATACATTTTGGCCAATAAATGGAACAGTCACATCTCTCAAGTGTTTACAGCTATTATTAATGACTTTTTATAAGTAAGAAGATACTCACTTCTGATGGGTGGTGCAAGGAATGAAAACGTGTGAAGGATCCAAATGCAGTCTTTTTGGGTTTATTGATAACTCAAATTAAAATGTAACCAAAACAAAACAAAAGAGAACAAATGGCTCAAAGGGATATATATGAAGAGTTTAGATGCAAAAACCTCTAAATGCTGTTTAACATTTTCTTCTAAAATTAGCATTTTTCCCTGACTCCTGTGTGTAGACTCACACACAATTTTACTTTTATAGTGACAAATGAGTTCTTTTCATTCTCTTTAAAATGAAATAACTAAACATAAATATAGGAGGCAGAGAAAATTATTGCATTTAGGCATGGGATGATAACCGTTTTCAAGGTATAACGCGGTTCGGAAAAGTCAAGGTTTTAAAACCTTAACAATTTTCTGCCATACCGTTCCTAATGTGTACTATTTTTTATTTTTATTTTTTTTTTTAAGGACAACAGTATCTCCAGCAGGAAAGATATCCAAAGACGCCATTTTAAATTGTAAAGAAATCTGTGTTGACAAATGAAGAAAGCAAAAGTCAATGATTCATTTGACTTATTTAGCCTGACATGTTTAGCTACTGCTGCAAAACCCAGACATTTAAAAAGAATATATTTAGAGCAGTAATCACTGTACAGCGAAACCGTGATATTTTTATTCAAGGTTATCATATCATCAGAATCTTATATCGGCCCATGCCTAAGGGCATTTAGAGGATTTTACATCTGAACTCCTCATGTAATGCAGACAATTAGGTTAAACAGTATGACGAGGTGGTAGAGACTATATAACTGGTAATTAACAAATGAAAACTCAAATGACAAAGCATGACTAACAAAAACATTGAACTGAACAAAACAAGAAATAAAACACTGTTACACAAGAATTGTTTTTTAAACTTTTGTTTTTAGTTCACATTAATTACAATCAAGTTTTTAACATCTCCAGATATCTCAGTTTGCTTCCTTGTAAGCGCCTCGTTTTCTATAAATATTAAGAGGTGAAAACATAGAAATCATTTTTTGTAGTTACCAACCACCATCAAGTCACAAAAACACAGTCAGTAGAGAGCTTAATTCACACTGCACCCACAATGTTTCTTTAATACACACCAATACTCTGAAACTACATAAAAAAACACGATTTGATAGGACACACACACACACACACACACACACACACACACACACACACACACACACACACACACACACACACACACACACACACACACACACACACACACACACACACACACACACACACACTAACTAAATTCCCCCTCTGCAATTTTCATTCTCATTATGCCATTTTGCCGGAGAGCTTGCTAACACATTCTTCCGCTAAGCCTCGGCCAAGCTGCTTAGAAAACACTACAAATACCATATACAATGTGTTCTTTAACTTAAATATCATGGAAAGAATAATCTTTCCCAGATAAAGATCCAGTACATCTCAAATATAGATTAGGGAGTGGGTTTTTTATGATGAAACTAGAGATGGATCTGGATTCATCTAATCTTAACTCTCCTCCCCGGATCCCTTCATTTCTCCCTCGCCGTAAGTCTCAATCAAACTTGCTCTGCGCCTTATTTTTTAATACAGAGTCTCTCGGCGGATTAATTTGTGTGCCAAACTGAGCATCAGCAGCTGCTCCTTATCCTGATCATGGCCGCCGCTTCTTCTACAATCCAGAGGAGACCTGAATTAATACTCGGGATTATTCTACACAATCCCAGGGAGAAAAAAAGCGTGGTCCTGCTGCCAGGCCACTTGACTAGTGCGTGCCAGCGGGTGCTGATGGACATCAGTAATGAGTGTGTCTGTAAGCCGCTGCGCTGCTCAGTTTAGATGCTGCTGCTTCTTCATAGCATTTAAATATCAAGAAGAATAGACAAGTGTTTATCTTGTCCACTAATTAAAATGGGGTCGCTGAACACGACTGCCGTATGTTAGCGCATGAATATCCATGCAAACAAACACACTGGTGGACCATGATCACCACTGAATTTGGGTTATGCATTTTAAGAATTAAGCACATTCATTTTGATTATGATTTGAATCAGAGAAAGTGTTAAATGGTTTAATTGACATGTATACAGCTGGGAAAATAAGTATTGAACACATCACCATTTTTCTCAAAAAATATATTTCTAAAGGTGCCGCTGACTTGACATTTTCCTCGGATGTTGGTAACAACCAAAGAAATCCATATATGCAAAGAAATCTAATTAATTTACAAGTTATGTATAATAAAATAAAATGACGCATGGAAAAAGTATTGAACACATGAAAAAAGGGAGGTGTAGAAAGGCAGTGAAAGCCCAGACAGCGGCCGAAATTTCTCAGTAGTTATTCATAAACCCCTCTGTCTTTCCTCATTGTAAATTAATATTCGCTGCTTCAGTCCAACATCTACATTATCAGCATGATGAAGATGAAACCAGAGTGGACATTTCAGCAAGACAATGATCCAAAACACAGCCAAGAAAACTCTCAAATGCTTTCAGAGAAAAAAAAAATCAAGCTGATTTTTTTGTTTGTGTTGTTTGGGTTTTTACCAAAATCTGGTTAGATGTCATGTTAACTGCTCCTTTAGACGTATTATTCATTATCATTGTCATTATATGTTCAATACTTATTTTCCTCACTGTATATTATGATATTGACAATTTTACATCATTTTAAAATTATTATTTTATTTAAAAAATGTTATGTAGAGTTTTCTGTTCATGGAAAAGTGTTTTAATAGTCCATGGTGTGTTTTAATTATAGGATATTGTATTTCTCATATATAATGGAAATAAAATGTATATATTTTAAAATTGAATAATATTGCATAAAGTATTCTGTTCATGCAAAGTTCTAATATAATATTTCTTTTAATATTTTTAAATTTAATATCTTCACATTATCCATTTATTTTCAAATGTAATAAAGTGTTTTTTAAGTGTAAAGACCAAATCAATTTGGATTTTCTGACAGTGTCCGATTTTTTTGATGACCTGCTTACATTTATCATCTTTTAAATGTGACTTGACATGATTGACAGCAATTACACAGCACACGGCAAAAGGCGCAATGACCAGAAAAAAAGCGGGAGCTGACTAACAGCTAATAATAAAGAGCTCTTTTTTTCTCCATTCCTGTATTTATTCAGTTCGCATGGTTTCATTTTTTTTTCTTCTTGACAAGTTGTTTTGCCGTAGTTTATGACAAAAAACCTTCTCATTTGGCCATTTTCTTTTAATCTAGGCCTTTTTAAACCAGTAGGCATCTTGATGTAATGTCCATGGCGTGATTTCTGCACGTAATGTATGCAACAGTATTATATTATGTTGGTTACGTTGCGGATGGTGCTCTCTCTTTTTCTCTCATGAACATGCTTAAATACTAGTGCTACATCACACATATAAAAGCTTTTTTAGTCCCTGTGTGGAATTTGGTCACTTACACCAGGAAAAGAAGACGTCTGCTTTTCACGTACAGCATAAACGTGTTTGGTAATGATGAAGGCGGGTATGTTGAGTCTCCAGCAGTTCAGTATGTGTTTGCGCGCTTAGAGATGTGTGTAGGTGCAGAGAATATTGTGTCAAACAGCTGTGTGGACTGTCCTATCACAAAATGCGGCTAAAAGTCCTACACGATGGTAGCCTAATAGTTTGATTTCGGTGTTTACATATATGTACTGCACTTTAATAATGTGACTTTCAGCACATCTAAAGTGACATTCCATCGTGTGGTAATGTCCATGGTTAATTTGAGTGGCTATAGTTGCAGCCTCTGCTTGAACATGAATAAAGCAGCAGCCCTTTGGCCGAGAAATCTCATCATGATTTAATCTCGCGAGATCTCGTCCAATGAGATCTTGTCACATCCCTAATATATATATAGTTTTTTTCTTTTTTTAAATATTTCACAGTATGTCTGATAATATTTTTTCTTTTTTGTTGAAAAAATCTTCTCTCCGTTAAACAGAAATTGGGGAAAAAAATAAACGGGGGCTAATAATTCAGGGCAGGCTCATAATTCTGACTTCAACTGTTTTCTAAACATAATAGTTTTAATAACTCATCTCTATTAACTGATTTATTTTCTTTGCCATGATGACAGTACATAATATTTTACTAGAAACATATTTTCAAGACACTTCTATATAGCTTAAAGTGACATTTAAAGGCTTAACTAGGTAACTCAGGTTTTATTATTTTAAAATATAATTTTTCTTGTATAAAAATAATATAGTATATAATAAATTCTATGTTGTATTTTCTTATAATATATATTGATAAATATATTATACAAATATAATCTATATATATATATATTTAATATTAATAAAATTAAATATGCTATAATGTATATTATTTTGTATAATTTATTTATTAATATATATTATAAGAAAATACAACATAGAATTTATTATATACTATATTATTATAGTGTATTTATATGTTAAATATGACTTTTTATTAAATGCAAAATGTTATGTTCATGAAAAAGTGTAATAGTATTTTTAATATAGTATTTAATAAACGCTAAAAATAATAAACACTAATTTAATAAATACTTCAGTCGATTGGCCTTAAGCTTTAGTTAAATTATACTACAAAGTGTAAAATGTGGTTATTTGGTTGGTTATCGAATTAATTGTGCATTGTGCATTCTTTCCTAAAATATAAAATTAGAATAAATGCACCAGACCTAACGGTATTTCTTTTTTTTTTCTGGAGAAAGTCTTATTTGTTTTATTTTGGCTAGAATGAAACAGTAAAAAAAAAAAAAAATTAGGGTTAACATTATTAGCCCACTTAAGCAATTTTTTTCGATTGTCTACAGAACAAACCACTGTTATACAATGACTTGCCTAATTAATTCCAGCTGAATACTAGTATCTTGAAAATTATATGGTAAAATATTCTGTACTGTCATTGTGGCAAAGATAAATGAAATCAGTTATTAGAAATTAGTTAATAAAACATGCTTAGAAATGTATTTAACTGTATCTACTTACTCTTATTTATATAGCAAATAAATGACATGATTACAGTAACTGCAGTTATTTTTTTCTATAACAAGTATTCTAAAATTAAATATTTGAATATGTAAATGAGTCTTATTATACTAATTAGCAAATATTTGGCACAAAATCTAAAACAGAAAAAACCAAGTGCGTTTTATTATGAAGTAGCATGTACATAATAAGCTAAATTATGTATGAACACCGTAACTCTCTGTAAAACCCATCCCAATTTAAATATGAAAAACTGTAAAGTTTGGTATTTGTAAAAGCTGCTGAATTGCAAACTTATGGCTCAGTGCAGGAGGAAAAAACTTTTTTTTTAAAGAAATCTGCCTTAAAAAAATGTGTTATGGTTGAAATCTACCAACAAAAATTGATAAAGTGCTTTAAAAGAAACACTTAACACTGAATTTGAGATATTTTCTTTACATGACACTACAAAAACACTCCCAAAAAACTACATCTCAAAATCGTTCTCTCCATTAACATCAGGTATACAGTGTTGAATGTATGCAGGGTCAAACAGGCTCTATATGTGACCTAAATGCACATCTTGTGGTCAACGGAAGTAAAAAGCTTTGTGTCTGGTCTCCGCTGGCACATAATCACAGCCCCAGATTTATGAGCAACCAGATCCCTCGCCAGGCTTAACGCTGTAAACAACTTGGATCAGGCCACAGCTTTAAGTACCACTTGCACTTGGTACTTTTGGTCAAAGAAGATTAGACATGACAATTTTTAATTTGTTTCTGAATCCGTTTTATAAGACGATAATGCCTTGGTTGTCTTTTTATAGCAGAAGGTCCGATATAAGAAGCCGTCGAGCAGTTTGAGCAATCAGAGATGAGGAGATCATTGGGAATCACTGGCACTTTACAAATTAAACTGCTGCAAATGAAAAATCCTGCACCGCTGCTGCTGCTGTTGCTCAAATCACACTTTAAATCTGTATTACATATAAATAAAATAAAATAAAAAAACACCATCACACGCAACATTTTTGAAAGATACCATTTGGATTTGGGTGTTTGTACTGAACGTAATGTGTAATGTAACTCAAAATAATGATTTCATTGATAATTTTAGGGAAAAATATTATTACTTTTATATTACTGTATATATGGAAGTTATTTATATGGAAAAATAATATGATCAGGTTTTAGGGATTTGCAATTTATAACTTGTTTGGGTGTTTGTTCTGTATAATGTCTAACACAAAAATAAAGATAATGTAATTGATTGTATTTGATAAAAGTAATATTACTTGTATAAATGATGTAATATATATTGAAAATAATATGATCTGATATTATGAATTTACAAATTATAATTTGTGTTGGGTGTTTGTACTGTACGTAATGTCTAGCACAAAAACAACGATCATTTCATTGATTATTTTAGAGAACAATAATATTACTTATACTGTAGTTATACATTATATATGAAAAAATAATATGTTAAAGTAGCTGTAAAATGAAAAATTTGAAAAGTTCTTCACAATAACACAGTAGTTTTCCTGTATTTTTATGGATTTTTTATAGTGCATATATGAAAAAATAATATGATTTGATTTTATGGGTTTACGATTTATAGCTTGTGTTGGAGTAAAATGACATTTTCATTTTATAAATGGATGACTTTTCTTCCAAATTTTAGATTAAAACTTTTTTCAGTATTTTGGGCCTAAAATTAAAAAGTGTCATGTTTTCTGACATTTCTATTTTCATTTTTGACAACAAAATAAAAATGTTGTTCAGAGTATTTTATGACTTGAAATTACAAAAAATTTGATGTTTTCTTACATTTTTAAAGATAAAAATGTTGTTTAGAGTGTTTTATGGTTTACAATTACAAAAATTGCCATGTTTTCTGACATTTTTATTTAGATTTTTTGACAACACAATAAAAATATTGTTGTTTAGTGTAATTTATGGCCTAAAATTATACAAAAAAGTGCCAAATTTTGACCTTTTTATTTAGATTTTTTTTGACAAGAGAAAAATGTTGAGAGTATTTTTGACCTAAATTACAAAAAGTGCCATGTGCTCTGACATTTTTATTTTATTTTTTGACAAGAACATGAAAATGGTGGTGTTTAGAGTAATTTACGGCCTAAAATTACAAAAAGTGCCATGTTTTCTGACATTTTATTATTTTTTATTTTTTAACAAGAAGATAAAAATGTTGGTGTTTAGAGTATTTTTTGGCCTAAAATTACATTATGTGCTGTGTTTTCGGACATTTTATTATTCATTTTTTGACAACAAGATAAAATTGTGGGCAGCACGGTGGCACAGTGGGAAGCACTGCCACCTCACAGCAAAAAGGTCACTGGTTTGAGCCTCGGCTGGGTCAGTTGGCATTTCTGTGTGGAGTTTGCATGTTCTCCCTGTGTTCTTGTGGGTTTCTTCCGGATGCTCCGGTTCCCCCAACAGTACAAAGACATGCAGTATAGGTGAAATTGTCCGTACATTCTCAGAAATAAAGGTACAAGAGCTGTCACTGCGGTGGTCCTTATTAATACCTTGAGGGTATATATTAGTACCTAAAAGTACAAAAATGTACCTCTTGAAATGTTAATGTACTAATGAGAGTACCAATATGCCCTTTAAGTACAAATGTGTATCTTTTGAAAAGGTACCACCCCAGTAACAGCTCTTGTACCTTTATTTCTGAGAGTGTGTGTGTATGTGTGTGAACGGAAGTGTATGGGTGTTTTCCAGTGATGGGTTGGGGGTGGAGGGGCATCCACTGCGTAAAACATATGCAGGATAAGTTGGCGGTTCATTCCATTGTGGCGACCCCAGATTAATAAAGGGACTAAGCCGAAAAGAAAATAAATTTATAAATGAATGAATGAATGATAAAATTTTATGGCCTAAAATTACAAAAAGGGCCATGTTTTCTGACATTTTTATTTTCACTTTTTTACAACAAGATAAAAATGTTGTTATTTTGTATATTTTTGTCCTAAAACTACAGAAAGTGCCAAGTTTTCTTACATTTTTATTTAGATTTTTTGACAAGAAGATAAAATGCTGTTTAAAGGATTTTATGGCCTAATGTTACAAAAAGTGCCATGTTTTCTGGCATTTATTTTTCACTTTTTGACAACAAAAAAAATATTTTGTTGTTTAGGGTATATTACAGCCTAAAATTACAAAAGGTGCCATGTTTTCTGAAATTTCTATTTTCATTTTTTAACAACAAAATGTTTACAAGAGTTTAGAAAAACTTTATCTACAAAACAAATATTTGTCATTCTGACCAGTGTCTAAAATATCTAAATGACAATATTTTTATTTAAATTTTGGAAATATCATCAGTAGTTAATAGAGTAAAACAAACAAAAATTAATATAAAACAGAAAAACTAATAATGTAATATTATTTCGCAAATCTTTATAAATAAAACTAATGTAAAAAGAATTATACACACCCATACTTAATAAATCCAGTAAATCAAGATAAAATCTTCAAGTGGTCTCTTGACTCTATAGCTTTTAATATACGTTTTTTTATTATTTATTTTAAGTGTCTAATTTTTCCATCAAACTTTGATAAATAACCTACACATAACTATATGTTCTGATAGCTCTGCTCATATATTTGAGTGCTTAAACAGAGCGTTTGAGCTGCAGAAGTGCAATCTGTCCTGAGACGCCCATGATAGCTTATCTTGTAAACTTGAATCTCTGATCCACACAGACAAAATTATTCAGGCCTGGCATGTATTTAAACGCCACAAATCTCTCTGGGACCTTTTTTTTCCCCAGCTTTGCCCTCGGTCTCATAAACATTTCCTTATCCCCCATGAGCAGGAGCTGACATTCGATGAGTTTTTCATTAATAAGACCGCACTTAATCGCACTATAAACAGGAATAACCCGGAACGACAGTGACAATAATAATCATATTTCTGTGAAGATAAGACAGGGAGTTATAATCTCAGCGTGACACGAACGTAATCCCAGCTCCAGCACATTGTTGGTGAGGATCTGGAGCTGACAAATGACAACACAAAGCTCCCATAAATGCTGTGCAACAATTAAACACTGCTAATAAGAAAGCATGAATGTCAGCGCCATTCAAATGTGGGCTCCAATACTGGTTTCAAGATACTTAGTGACCTTAAGGAAGACACTGCAGGTGAAAAGGGAAAAAATAACTTGTTATTGCCATACTTTCTCTGTCGATTAATTATACAATGGAAATATATATATTTTTAATTTAATGGTTAAATATGCAAATCAGGCATTGTTTAATTATAAATATGCAAATAAACATATTTTTAGCACAAATAAAATCTGAATTTAGTATGAAGTCAGGATAAATTCTTGCTTCTTTTTCTCAAATATTACAGTTAAATGTTTTGAAAAGTCATTCTGATTACTTACCCCATATACACTTCTGGAGAGGGCCAATACGTCCCAGGAGGTTCGTTTTTTTTTGGCCAGAGGCCACTCTGTATGCTTTTTCAGATCTCAAATTTCTCTAGCAGGTGCCATTCGCCCCTGCTGTTCTGCGTAAATCCACCAGAAGACGCTGTCTACTAACTGACTGACCTACTTATCCCCCACCCTCCTTCTTCCCTAAACCCAACCAATAGTTTTTTCAAAAGCAATTTAGAAAAACAAAAGCTCTCGTGGCAGCCTTATTTTTTTTACCACGTTTTCAGATTTTACCACATTCTCACCCTGTAATTTACTTATTTACTTTATTTTTGGCTTTTGTTTTTGTCTTATCTGATTTCTAGAACCGTTCTTCACCAGACTTGAACCCCATCGTCACAGTAAGCTCCGCTCTGCGTCTCAAAGCCTCCCATGTACGTGGCTAGACACTGGAGAAACTGGTAAAAGCAGAAAAGTCGTCCATACAGAGATAAGCAGGAAGAGGAATGCCGTCATACTGCCCTGTAGCGTTCGTTTTAAGGATGAAATGCAGCCATACGTTCCTCTGACTACATAATTCTTGATCCCCAAAAATGTGTATATATATATTGTTCCAACTCTATGGTTGTTTCATCTGTCTCTCTGCACTGCCTAGAAAACCTCTTGATTGGCCACTTCCCACAGATTGCTTGCTCCTGATTGGCCTACAATATTTTAAAAGCTGTGACATAACTTCTTTGGCGGCTATCTTGTTTTGGTCATCTGCTATGTGTTCTTTGAAACGTTTATATGGATAGTTCAGAGTTTTGTATGTGTTAAAGTTTGTGACTTCTGAGATTTGTGAGTACTGTTTGTTTTGTGTTTGCTTTGTTTGTAGTACTTTGTTCTACTGGCTTGTTTGACTTTTTTTTGCCTGTTGACAGATTTTTTAGTTTGTCCTTTAAATGTGGTTGTTTGTTCTGTAAAAAGTTTGTAAATATTGGATATAATATTGGGATTGTAAGGAGTTTGACGCCATTTTATTTATAAAACCTCTGACCTCTGTTTTTGTATTATGTAGTTAGGGTAGTTAATTGTATTTTCTTTTCTTTTCTTTTTGATCAGGTAAGGTAGAGGTTTAAAATGAAAGGAATTTTTGTTTTTTATTGTGGTCTTGGCAGCTCCCAAATTTAAACTCCAATAATTTTGATTTCATATTTTCTTTGTCTTATATTTCATGTTGTGCACCATCCCTCGACGGTGTTTAACAATATATATAGGGGTAAATTTTCAGAATGAGTCTATGTTGTTTATTTTTGCTGCATAATACAGAAAATACTATAAAAAGCATAAAATGTATTTAATCAGGCGCATTATTTATTGAGACATCTCTTTGTAAAAACCTTCAGAGCTTAGATATAATAAAAGTAAAAATTATAATAGGTTATAAAAAGTTGTATTATATCTGGTGTATGTAAGAGCAGTTGGTGTGTATTTACTACTGTTTAAAAATATGTATTTTATTTCAAATCAACAATCGCAAAAAAAAAAAAAAAAACAATGTGACACAAATAACACTTATAAGGGCATTTTAGAAGTTTTCTTGAAAAATAAAATAACACTGCAAAAAGCCCAAAATCATATAATTTACTGGTGCATAAAAATGTCTTGCTTTATTTAGCTCCCTGGCAAATGAAAGGAAATCTTTAACTGACCCATCATGAGGCGAATATAATTCAGATATTAAATAAAAGGCCTCAATCAGACAAAGCATCTTGTCTCAGGTTCTGATATTACTTGAATGCCTGCTGTCAGGAGTGATTTTGACCACTGCTTGGCAACCAGACAAAACTGATGAGATGTTTAACCTTGCCTTCTTTCATCAGAAATTGTGCTACTGACAAAGACGTGACTGCAGCATCAGTGCATAGTCCCATTTTGGGTTGAATTAGAAATGAAGCCAATTGTAATTTTTTTTCCTTTATGGGACTCTTAATGTATTTTTTCATAGTTTTAGATAGATAGATAGATAGATGGATGGATGGATGGATGGATGGATGGATGGATGGATGGATGGAT
>CAIGQZ010001474.1:7917965-7956354 GCA_903798205.1 Danio tinwini | reverse complement strand
GATGGATGGATGGATGGATGGATGGATGGATGGATGGATGGATGGATGGACGGATGGATGGATGGATGGATGGATGGACGGACGGACGGACGGACGGACGGACAGACAGACAGACAGACAGATAGATAGTTTGATAGATAGATATGGGCATTTGTTTTTGTGTGTGCGTGTGTGTGTGTGTGTGTGTTCATATCATACATGGAAGTGTATTTGTGTGTTTTCACCAACTCAAGCGAAGCCTTGGATGAAGATGGGATTATGATTGAGATCATTTGCAGTGTGCGGTAACAGGCAGTGTTTTCCAGTGAGGAGTGGCACACTCTCTTGCTGTTTCATTTATTATGCAAATGAAGGCTTCTTTCAGAACAATGAGAACGAGCACAGAGGGGGGCATCATCTGGGTCATGCTGGGTTTTAAAGCTCTTGCTTTTGTTTGCTGTTTGGCATGGCCTTTCTCCATCAGAGGGTCATTAAACAGTAAAGTAGGACATGCCGAAGCTCCACAGCAGAGGAAGATGAGAAGCCCGCTGGAGCTCTGCCCAGGTGCTTGAGTGGATGGTTAGAGATCATTCAATTAGCACATGGAGAATTTCATGTAAATCAGTGCTGACATTGTCAAAGAGCGGCATCGGAACCCTCTGAGCTGAGAGGGTGACGGTGTGTGTTCCTGACATTCAGGCGCAGATGCTATTAACCCTCAGCCTGTGCTGCTTCAACTGTGCTCCTGCTAAGAAGTGCCCATCGCTGCATCTCCCCCACACAAACTGGCCCAGTGAGGCACATTAAACCAGGGTGACAGGTCTGCTGGTCCACAGCCAGGCTAATGGCTACACCGCCTGTGAACGCAATGCTTTACGCAGAGTGTGTGAAACGCTCAAAACATCCTCCTGTGAGCATCTGAATCGCTGTCACGCTGAAGTGTTAAAGGGATATTTCACATAAAAATATAAATTGGCTCTTAATACACTCACGCTCAGGCTATCCAAGAGTTTTTTTTTGGTTCATCATTCATTCATTCATTCATTCATTCATTCATTCATTCATTCATTCGTTCATTCATTCATTCATTCATTCATTCATTCATTCATTTTTGTTCAGCTCAGTCCCTTATTTATCAAGGGTCGCCACAGTCGCCAGCTATTCCAGCATATGTATTATGCATCGGATGCCCTTTCAGCCACAACTCAGTACTGGGAAACACCCATACACTTTCTCATTCACACACACATTCATATATTAGGGTAAAATTTATTTACCCAATTCACCTATAGCGCATGTCTTTGGACCGGGAGCACCCGGAGAAATCCCACATAAACACAGTGAGAGAGCATGCAAACCTCAAACAGAAATGCCAACTGGCCAGCCGGGACTCGAACCAGCGACCTTCTTGCTTTTGGTTCTTTGTGATCCATAAAATCACAAAAAAGCACTGTGTATAGGCAAAATTAAATTAATACCCCAAACCTAATTTTTTTACTAAGTTAAATCTTATTTTGCTGTCTGTTTCCACATTGTCTCCATGCGCGTTGAGATTTAGGCTGTATGTACAGGTGTCCCTCAGGGCTTGGTTTTTGGCCATCTGCTTTTTAATACTTATTTTTTTGAGTGCTTAGTCTTCATTATTATTTTAAGCCATCAAAATATTTAGTATGTGATGTCATTCAGACTGTATTTCTGAGATTAAGACATGAATGAATGAGCATTTCTTCAATCAGTACTTTCAAAACTAAAGACATGCTTATCAGTTGTCACAATCGTTTTGGGCCCTCTGCTTTTTAAATTTAATGTTCACTACTTGGGAAATTTTGTGATCACTTATTATTTTTACAACACCCGAATTTTTAAGCATTTAAATTCTTTGATATCTGTTGATATCTAGTATCATTCCTGAAATTAAGACAAGAGATTCAGATAGGATGAATGATAATTTCATCTGCTTATAGTGGCAAAACGAAAAACATACTTATCAGTCTATTGTTGTCCCCCTGGGCTCAGTTTTTGGGTGCTTTACTTTTTCATATTTTTTATCAATATTTGAGTATTTTTTATGATTGCTTGCCCTTCATTATCTTTACCCAAACATTACTATATCCATATTTATATACATTGAACATTTCCTCTGCTTGAATAGTGGCAAAACTAAAGACATACTTATAAGTTGTCATGATAAAAATGCTTAAAATGCATCTATTTTCCCCCTTCTACGAGATGTAAGATAAGCCTTTGGTGTATACAGGTTGTGTGTGTGTCAAGTTTCAACTCAAAATACCTATCAGATTATTTATTATAGCCTCCAGAATTTGCCCATTTTGGTGTCTAAGTATACTGTAGCTGTTTTTGTAGCCTGTGGCTTTAAATGGAGATATTATAGAATTAAATTCTAGAAACATGGCGTGTGTCAATCAATTCAGTGGGTGGCAAAAACCGCACTGCTACGTCACGTTGCGGTGGGTCTGAAAATCACTGGGATTTGGGTCATATTTTAATGTCAGTAAATTTTAAAAAAGAGACTTTGTTGTGTTTCTATCACTCCAATATGACAGTGGACACACTATATATACCTACACACAGTTCTGTCCAAACTGCTTACAGAGATGATTTTCATCATAGGTGCCTTTTAAAGTGGCCTTCTTATTCTACTCGTTGAAGGCTCTTGGAGATGAAAAATTGGATCAGTTTGTACAAAGTGCTAATGATAATTCTAGATTATGTCATATGCTACCTTTCTTGGTTGCTGAAAAATTGGTAAATTAGTTAGTCATTTCTCTAATGTTCTTCAAGCTTTAGTCAAATCAAATCCCCTCTTGACAGAGTGCAAAATGAACAAAATGGGAGCAGGTCATTTGATCATATTAGACCTAAGTCTTTGCATCAGCTACTGGCTTGGCTCTGTTGATTTTAAAATGTTTATGCTGACAAGTATTACATTTTCTGGGTCCACACTATCTCTCATCATTAGCTGCATACACTTCAAATCATACACTAAGCTTTACAAAATCTAATTTGTTGGCTGATCCCCATACCTATTCAAAATCTTTGGCTAACATGGCCTTTTCATACATTTCATTAGCATAAAACTATATATTAAAAAATATATATACGATTAAAGTGACTCAAAAAAAGTTATGTATTAAAGGGATACCACATCACTTGCAACACTTTCTTCAAAACATCTTTTCTGTTCCTCATGTGCCATACAGGTTTTATTTGACATGAGGGAGTAATTAATGTTGAAAATGTTTATTTTCAGGTCTTGAATTACATTTGATTAATTGATTATGGATAAATAGTTTTATTATTAAAATATATTGGGCTATATACACGATGTGCTCATCATCACACCAGGTGAAGGCCTCAAATGAGTCTGCTGCCACAAAAAAAATGGTTGCTATTCAGACAAACTCCTGCAGGGGGCAGAAGAAAACCAAAAACACACCGTGGAAACATCAAAAATAGACAGGCCTTTACATCCCATTACATTAAACAAGTGGTTTACTGGAGAAAGCATTATAAGGATTGGCTTTTCAGCTAATGAGCAGTGAAAGTAGGTTCTTGACCTTTAAAGAAATAGTTCACCCAAAAATGAAAATTCTGCCATAATTTACTGACCCTTCACTTGTTCCAAACCCGTTTGAGTTTTTGTTAACACTATAATAACTACACACTATGAACTATTTACTATACATTAGCAAATAGTGAATTCATTATCTGTTAAGCATTAACTCTACATTAATAAACATTAATAAGCAGTGTATAACTGTAGATACAAATACTCTATTCTTGACTATAAGCACATGTATAATGTGCTTAATAATTGTTTTTTTATTCTTTGGTAATGATTAATTTTTCATTACTAAATTAGGTATTGCATTATTTATAAACCAGTTATTTTCAGAATAGTTTATGTTTTTTTAAGATCATTGAGAATGAGTGAGTAAATTATTAATATACTATTCAAATTAACATTTGTAAACCTTATTATTCAGGTATATATTAATAGTTCATTTGTATGTAAATAAATGCTTTATTACTCAGCTTCATCCAGTTTGGTGACCTAGTGAGGACTATTTATGCTTTATAAATCCCTTATAAATGACAATTAAAGGCTCTGTCATATTCTAAACATTTATTCATTTCTATCAATTTGAAGATGCACAAATGAAACTGTATCAAATAAAAAATAAATCTTTGCAACCTTATCTTAAATAAAATGACTGTACAGTTTAAACGTTGCTAAATAACATTGAAATGTTGCATCATATTATATTGTTAAATTATTATATTGTTGTTGTTTTATCCAATTTTATGTTGTATTTTGACACTCCTGTTATTCAGCAATGTTTAAACAGTAATTTTACTTTTAGGTAAGATTGCAGAGATGTATTGTTTATTTAATACTGAGCCTTTAATTGTCATTTATAAGGGATTTACGAAGCATAAATAGTCCTCACTTTAGATTAGGTCACAACACTGGATGAAGTTGAGTTAATAAAGCATTTATTAACATACATAGTAACTTACTATATGGGTTATATACTATTACTATATGCTTGAATAATAAGATATATAAACGTTCAATAGTTTTCAATAGTTTCAATAATCATTTACTTACTCATTCACAATGATCCTAAAAACCACCAACTACTCTTAAATACAAGGTAAATACATGGTTTGTAAATAAAGCACTACTTAATTTTATTAATGAAAAATTCATCAGTCATAAATTATAAAAGTACAATTAAGCACATTATAAATGTGCTTATAAGTTAAGAGCATTTGTAGCTGCAGTTATAAACTGCTTACTAACATCTATTAATGTAGATCCAATAGCTTAACAAATAATGATTTCACTATATGTTAATGCTTAATAAATGATAGTGTGTAGTTATTATAAAGTGTTACCAAGTTTTTTTGTTCTGTTGAACACAAAAGTAGACATTTTGAAGAATGTTAGAAATCTAGAACCACTGACTTTCATAGTAATTGTTTTTGTCTTCTATGGATGTTGATGGTTACCAACATTCTTCTTTTTGTGCTCAACATAACAAAAACACTGATTAAGAAAGTGGTTCGGAACGATAGCATGAGTAAATGATGACAGAATTTTTATTTCTGGGTGAAGTATCCCTTTAAAATGCTGTTCGTCAGCCTAAGACAGAGAGGAAAATGTTTATGAAAACTTTTAAAATTATGATATGCAAGTTTCTTAAATTGGGTGACATGGTGGCTCAGTGGTTAGCTCTGTCACCTCACAACAAGAAGGTCTCAGGTACGAGCCCAGACTGGGCCACTTGGCATTTCTGTGCGTGGAGTTTGCATGTTCTCCTCATGTTAGCAGTCCAACTAACATGAGGTGCTACAGGTCATTAAATAAACTAAATTGACCATAGTGTATGTTTGTGAATGAGTGTGATGGGTGTTTCCCAGTACTGGGTTGCAGCTGGAAGGGCATCCACTGTGTAAAATATATGCTGGATAAGTTGGTGGTTCATTCCGCTGTGGTGACCTCTGATAAATAAAGACACTAAGCTGAAGGAAAATGAATGAATTTTCCTAAATTAAATAAATGTATTAAAATTAAAATGCAGAAAGCCTTAAGGACTAAAAGGTTTAAATGTAATTGTTGTGCTGTAAATTAGCCAGTTTTGAAATATTTAATATAGATGGGTACTGATTAATTAACAATTTAAAATAAAATGATATCACCAAAATTAAAAACAACATGTTCTTAAAAATTATTCAAGTACATTTCCAATTTTTTTTCCAATTATTTAAAAAAATTTTTTTTTAGCATATTGTAACGTGAATGTGACTAGAAAAGTGACAAAATGTAACTAAAACAACATAAAAAATAAAATGGACTAGTACATATATATTACACAAGTTTTATTCTAATATACAGCTTTTAAATTTAACAGTTATGTAAATAATAATGCTAATAATGTATTGTGCTGGAGGTCTGTCTCCATTAGTAAAGGTGGACTACAGGGCTGTCATTGTGGGCTGAACAATTGGTGATGTGGGTGGGTGGTGATTGACAGGTTGGGCCAAGATTGTAATTAGGCAGACCAGACCCACCCAGACCCCCTGTGAAGACAGGATTACTTTTTTGGTCAAACATATGCTTGTGCATTGAGGATATTTTAATTTGGCAGTACTGCCACTTATAGACATATTCCACTAAAAAGCACTAATAATCAACTGAAAAGAATTCATTACATTTTATTAAAGTCTGTGAAGAGACTGCTGGGATATATTTGATGCTCAAACCTCATTAAAATATAATCTAAACTTAAACAAAGTATAGACAATATATGCCCTCTAGAGTCTAATTGTCATTTACCTTTTAAATAAGTAATACTATTTAGAAAAATTGTAAAAATCTTTAGGTTGTGTCTCTAATATTGCTTCTGTGGTGTTATAAAGTGGATTTACATTAAATGCTGTCTGAGATGCATCTGACAAAATAAAAACAGCTTTTCCAGCAAGTTATATATTTTGTAAAAAAAAAAAAAAAAGAAGGCAAAATCTTTAATTTAAAACTTTTAAAACGTTGATTATGTGATTTTCTAAGATCACAAACATACAAAAAAATAAATAATGAACACTTGATTACTGTGTTGAATTTTACACACAATAAAAACTATAAAGCTTATATTTAAAGTAGAAATATAATCTTTAAAACGTGCATTTAAAAATCATCTAAGATGTATTATTGAATAATAAATAGCTGCCACTTATATTTATATACATTTTATATGAATAGTCTGCTGTAGTGTTGTAAAGATCTCACTAAATTATTTCATCAGCATTTCATCTTTTGTCATATTTTTGCTCAGTTTGGAATCAAATTTACTTCTACATTTTGATACTTGACATATGCAAACTTTGATGTTATTTATTTATTGAATATTTGTATTAGGGCATCATGGTGGCGCAGTGGGTAGCACGATCACCTCAGCAAGAAGGTCGCTGATTCGAGCCCCGGCTGGGTCAGTTGGCATTCCTGTGTGGAGTTTGCATGTTCTCCCTGTGTTTTCGTGGGTTTCTTTAGTTTCCCCCACAATCCAAAGACATGCAGTATAGGTCAATTGAACAAACTAAAATTGGCCTTAGTGTATGTGTGTAAATTCAAGAGTGTATGGGTGTTTCCCAGTGTTGGGTTGCTGGAAGGTCATCCACTGCCTAAAATATGGACAAGCTGGCGGTTGATTCCGCGGTGGCCCCCTGATAAACAAAGGGACTAAGCCGAAAAGAAAATGAAAGAATGAATATTTGTATTAAATAAAAATAAAATGAATGAAAAAAACAATTAGTGAAAAAATCAGAAGATGTATGGTAAAAATGCGGCAGCCGTGGTTGTGGACAGTTAAAAATACAATAGAAACTGTAAATGAAATTTCTAAAATTGATGAGCTCATCACATCACTGCTCATCACAAACAGCTTATCCACAAGCAGAGAAACATACTGTACAAATGCACAGAAGGTGCTCAGTGTCATTATCACAACTACTAAACACACATGACAATTACACACATGACCCTAAAGTAATGCAGTAAAACTTCTTTTACATTTTTCACGTTACACAAAACTCCAAATGTACATAACTGATAACAAAAAAGCTGTAAGGAACCATATTAATGTAAAAAAAAATGACAAAAAGCCATGACAACAAATGTGTTTGTTACTTTAGCTTAGCTTTTGTATGGCAAAAAAATTGTTAACCTGATTAACTTATTATATATAAGTTAATCAGGTTAACAATTTTTTTGCTATACAAAGTTTAACAGACTATTTGTAGTCAGTCTGACTGATTTAAGTTTTCGAGATTTCATTTGAGACATCATTTAAGATGACTAGACAAGTTAATTTGAATCAACCAAAAAAAAAATTTTTTTTACAATGTAAATGTCTATTTATGTAAAAGTCGATTTACAGTTATTCACTGTTATTTATGGTTCACAGTTATTCATTTATTAAGGAAACCTACTGTTAACCAGGTAAAAGATTTTTACTGTATCATATTTAGTTTTTCTAATCATTAAAATTACACTTATTTTTATAGCACAGGGTTTTTATAGGGTTTGGGGTTTTAGAAACAATTTTTATTTCTTCAATTAATTAATTTCATATTTTTCATCCCAGGCTCATTCTGATTAAAAAGCAGACTGACCTGGACCTTTAAACCTCTGAATCGAGTTCTTGTTTTCTTCTTCAGTTTGTTACAGTGAGTGCACTGAGAGAAAAAAAAGAGAGAGGATTTTCATACTTTTTGACTTGATTTGTGGTACAAGGTTTTAGTCTAATATTTTTGTCAAATCTAAGTTATTATTCTGTAATGGCTTATTTTAGATTAAGTGATTTTTAAGACTTTATTTAGAAAACTAAATTGTTTTTATTGACGTTTTTTTTTTATTGAGTTGAACTTTAACTTAGGGTTCTATTATTGAGTCGTTAAGCATTTCAGACATGCGCAAGAGGACCAATCAGGATTTTCATAGAGGCCCATGATTGAGATTAAGTCTATGTTTAAATGCCACTATAGCAAATATTACAGAGCCATGTTTTTCTAATCATTAAAATTACACTTATTTTTATAGCACAGGGTTTGGGGTTTTATTTTTATTTCTTCAGTTAATTAATTTCATAATTTTATCCCAGGCTCATTCTGATTATGTACCCCTATATAATTTTCTTGAGAGCACCAAATACGTCCCAAGAGCTACTTTTTGCAGTTTTTGTTTTTGCAAATTCACTAGAGGCCGCTGTGTACACTTTTTGAGATCTCAAATTTCTCACGCGAGTGCCATTGTGCTGTTCTCACGTAAATCCATCAGAGGCCGCTGTCGACTGACTGAATGACTGACTGACTGACTGAATGGCTGACTGACCAACCGACCGATCCCCCACCCACCCCCTTCCCTAAATCCAACCGTTTATTCAAAAGCACCAATTGACCAGCGCCCACCCACTTCCCTAAAACAAACCAACAGTGCTTTCAAAAGCAATCCAGAAAAAGAAAAGTCCTCGCGGCAGCCTGATTTTTACCATATTTTTTAGATTTTACCACATTCTCACCCAGCTATTTACTTATTTATTTTAGGCTTTTGTTTTTGTCTTACCCGCTTTCTGAAACCGTTCTTCACTGAACTTGAACCCCACCGACATGGTCAACTCAGCTCTGCATCTCAAATCCTCCAACGTACATGGCGAGCCACTGGACAAACTGGTAACAGCAGGAGAGTCGTCCATATGGAGGTAAGCGGTCAGCTGCTAAGCTCAAAAAGGAGCGGCGTCATACCACCTCGCAGTGTTTGTTTTAAAGACGAAATGCAGGCATACATAGCTCTGGCTACATAATTCACAACCTCAAGAAATGTATATAGTGGGGCATTTTCAGAATGAACCTGTTGCAATTTTTGTGTATTATTTTCATAGAACTATTAGACTCTCTTACATCACCACCTCGTTTAAGCGTCTATAACTCAAACCTACAGCACAGTTAATTGTTTCCATCAGTATTTAAGTATAAAATACGTCCATCAATGAGACTGCAGATGCCAAAGGCTGAGGCGTGAGACCAAGCATACTGTACACTCATCACATCACCGACCCACTGATTCACACCATTAAACACATCCAGGTCCACTAGTGGACCCTTCACACCAAGGGCCTTGCCTTAAGACAGTCCACAGGGGGCCGGAAAAGGAGCCCAAAGCCTCCGTAGCGCAGCAACCTAATGCATATGCAATAAGGTCTACAGGCCATGGCTATGTGAAATATTTCAATGTGCCTCCATGAACCACTTCTGCTAAATGCTGACCTTCGCCGCTTTAACATCTCGCAGGCTGAATATTCAAGCCGCACTGAATAAAAGATGAATTCGCTTTTATACTCTGTTGCCGCTAAAATGTTTTTGGGGGAAAGGGGATCTGGAAAGCATGTGAATTGAAACGAGCGTCTCTTCTTCTGTATGCTAACAAATTGAAGCCCATTCATGTTTATCTGTGAAAAGCAGACTGACCTGGACCTTTAAACCTCTGAATCGAGTTCTTGTTTTCTTCTTCAGTTTGTTACAGTGAGTGCACTGAGAGAAAAAAAAGAGAGAGGATTTTCATACTTTTTGACTTGATTTGTGGTACAAGGTTTTAGTCTGATATTTTTGTCAAATCTAAGTTATTATTCTGTAATGGCTTATTTTAGATTAAGTGATTTTTAGGACTTTATTTAGAAAACTAAATTGTTTTTATTGACATTTTTTTTTATTGAGTTGAACTTTAACTTAGGGTTCTATTATTGAGTCGTTAAGCATTTCAGACATGCGCAAGAGGACCAATCAGGATTTTCATAGAGGCCCATGATTGAGATTAAGTCTATGTTTAAATGCCACTATAGCAAATATTACAGAGCCATGTTGAATTTTTTTAAAAAATGCAATTCACTAATTAGGGTGAAAAAAAAGTAGTGCTTCCATTGAGATGATCTTGAAGGGTTCTAATTATCCAACAGTCTCATGGCAATGGGGTATATGCACAGCTATTGTTTTTCAGCCAATGATAAGCTTCCGGTGAAAGTTTTATGTGACTATTTTTATTTTCATAAGGTTCCTTTCCAACATCAATGTTGTAATTTAATTACAATACATTCAGTTAAATAGACTTAAGCATCCATTTAGTTCAAGCGTAAAACAAGTGTTGTGACTGTGTAACAACTTTCGCTGTCAGAATGAGCAGGCGAGTGCAGAAACTCCATTGAAAATTCTGGGGAAAAATAAACTGTCATATTTTAAAGACATGGCGGGGAAAATGGAATTTAATGCAGTGCTTCTTGTCTGATCTGAGATCCACTTTATTTGATATACAGTTGAAGTCAGAAGTATTAGTCCACCTTTGAATTTTATTTTCTTTTTAAATATTTCCCAAATGATGTTTAACAGAGCAAGGGAATTTTCACAGTATGTCTGATAATATTTTTTCCTCTGGAGAAAGTCTTATTTGTTTTATTTCAGCTAGAATAAAAGCTGTTTAGTCCCTTTAAGCTATCACTGGAAGCACTGAGGCTGGCTGGCTGAAATTAAAAGTCTATGTGCATTTACCCCATTGTTTTATTTTTATTTTTTATTTAGTGGCTAATGTGTATGAAATTGAAGAAACTCATTTGTACATTTTTGTATGCCCATCCCCCAAAGATGGTTGGGTTTAGGTATGGGGTTTAGGGGTTTAGCATGCCTACTTTTTAAAAAAGCTTTCTTATTTGTATGAATTTGTAGAGTATATTTATATGAATTCATACAAAGTAGCCATTTTTCTGCCAAGACGTAAAATAGTTACGTTTCCCTGCACTGTAAAAAAAATCATGGGTTGCCTTAAATTTTTAAACTGAATCAAATTAACCTTATGAGTCCATTGAACTTATATTACATATAACTGACTTAAAATAGCTTGCATAACTTAAACAATTAAGTTAAAACATGATTAACTTAGTTTAATAAGTTACAATGACCTAAAAACATATGCTGTCAGAACTAATTGATCATATAATGTTTTACAGCGTGTGAGATCAGAATGAAACATCTCAACTTTCTGAAAGAAAATCTGATTTACAGTCAATTTATGACATTAAGTGTGATGTTATTGTTGTAAAATAAAACATGTTTCATTGCTGCTAGTTTAAATAAAAAATTAAAAATATATTTTATTTACTTTTTTTTTAAATGTCACTATTTTAAAAGTATTTTAGAAACAGTTCTTGTGTAATTTAGCTTCTCAAGTAAATGTTTTCAATTTTAAAATATTTACATTTTTTATTTTCCTCCACAGTATTGTGTTCATGCTACCCAGAAGAAATACCTACAGGAAACATTCTAAAATCAACACTGTGAAAAATGGACTAACTTAAACTTAAATTTTTAAATATGTTTGTAATTTCAGTATTTTACTTGTTTTTGTCACTTGATTTGGTCATGAAAAAAGTGCATTAAAATTAAATGTATTAAAAAGGTATTGTTATTATTATTAGTTAATTTTATTAGTTTAATATTAGTATTAGTAGTTTTATTTAGGAATTACAAACATATATACTTCACTGCATAATAATAAATAAAAAATTATTATAAATATAAAAAATATTGTAAATATTATAAAAAAGATAGATATATATATATATATATATGTCATCGTGAATGTAGATATATAGATATATATATATATATTTGCACCGACATATAGCACCATAGTACTCACAGCAACCCAAGTTTGATGCCTGGCTCGAGGTCCTTTGCCGACCCTTGCCCTTTCTCTGCTCAATACTTTCCTGTCTGTAAACTCCACTGTCCTATCTAAATAAGTATAGAAAGATTTGAAGCAAAAAAGGGGTATTAACTGAGTTTATATTTAAGACATTTAAAAAACTGGCAAATGGGAAAAGAGAAAGACAAAAATACTTGTATAGAAAATATTTTTTTGCTCTGTAAAAAGAAGATGTGGCACAAAGGTGAAAGAGGAAAAGGCTTTCATAAGGATGAGACATGCAAGAGCTTAAAAAAACCATCCTGTCATAGCAGAAACATTCAGAAACGAAGGCAGGCTGGGAAGTGTTGACTATATCTGTGAGCCTGTTCTGTGTCACAAGCGATGAATTAAAGCAGCCCGCATCACTGAAGCCTCCAGCCGGCTTTGTTCACTCATTTGACGGCTCATCAAAATGCAGTTCCCTCTCAAGGTCTCCAAAGCAGGGCTGCCAACAGCACCTGTGGCAAAAGAAATTATAAAAACAAAACGACACGCTCGCTCAATATTTAACGCTGTCTGGACAGCTTACTTAATGTGAAGTGAAACCCCTCAAAGCATTCAAATTTCAAAAAGGATTAAAAAGATAGCTCACCCAAAATTGAACTTTCTGTCATCATTTACTCATCTTCCACTTGTCACAAACCTGCCTGAGTTTCTTTTTCTGTTGAACACAAAAGACAAAAACAAATTGGAGAATGTTGTAAACCTGTAGCCACCTGACATCCATAGTAGGAAAAAAAACTATAGAAGTCAATGGCTACCATTTCCCAATTAGTTTTTTCATTTAAAAAAAATGGCTAGTAAAGCTGTTTGGGTGAACTAACTAACTTTCTTTCTTGCTTTTTTTGCAACATAGGTTCATACTGAAAATGTAGCCCTATATACATTTCTGGAGATTGGGAATTATGTAGCCAGAGCTATGTATGGCTGAACTTCATCTTTAAAACGAGCGCTACACGGCAATATGACACCGTTCCTTTTCTTGCTTATACCAACTGACCGCTTACCTCCATGCAGGGCCGGCGCGTCCATAGAGGCGACCTAGGCGGCCGCCTAGAGCGGCATAATAATGAGGGCGCAAGCGCGCCCCGCAAGCCCAACCCAACGTACTGACTTTCATCCACAACATCAACAGAACACTTGCATAATAGGGGTCTGGCATAATAGTGAGGGCGGCAAACGCTCCCCACCGCCCAACCCAACGTACTGACTTATCCGCAACATCAACCCCCCGTCCTCACTTTATGAACTGGTCAGGTTCGTTTTCACTTTCGGGTTGAGGGCGGTGTGCTAGTCCATTGCCTAGAGCGGCAGTTCGACACTATTACCAGGTTGTCCGGTAGCTCCACACGTATGCCGGCAGATTTGAGACGCAGTGTGAAGTTGACTGCGACAACGGGGTTCGAGTCTGGTGAAGAATAGTTCCAGAAAGAAGGTAAGACAAAAACAAAGCCTAAAAAAACTAAACAATAAAATAACAGGGTGAGAATGTGGTCAAATCTGAAAACGTGGTCAAAATCTGGGGGCTTTTCTTTTTCTGAATTGCTTTTTATGTGGTTCTGTTTAGGGAAGGGGTGGGCGGGTCTATCTGTGCTTTTTAAAACACTATTGGTTGGGTTTAGGGAAGAGGGAGAGTAGGGGGATTGGTTGGTTAGTAAGTCATTCAGTCGACAGCGGCCTCTGGTGGATTTATCTAAGAAGAGCAGGCACTCGCAAGAGAAATTTGAGATCTCAAAAAGTGTATGCCGCGGCCTCTGGTGGATTCTCAAAAACAAAAATTGCAAAAAACATAGCTTCTGGGACATATTTTGCTGTCTCCAGAAATGTATATGGTACGTAATCAGATTGAGCCTGGGTTGGTTTGTGTGTGTGTGTGTAACGTAAAGAGAACATTCAAAATACTGTACATTCTTAACTGCTTCTTTTTCACACAGTACCAACCTTATAATTTTTATTCACATTTTTATTCTGATATTTAGATTTTATTTAATTTTTTTACTGTATTTGATAGGACAGTGGAGACTGAACTGGGATCAAAAAGAGACAGGTGAAGGATTGCAAAGAACCTCTAGCTGGGAATCAAACTCAGCTCGCCTTGAGCATCTAGACACATTTAAACACTAGACTATTGGTTTTATTCGTTACACTTTTAACATTTTACACATTTTATTCTGTTTTATTTTTTATTATTTAGTGAATATTATTTTCTAGCTGTTCATTCACAGTACAATTTCCTGTATATCACAGGTGTCATACTCAGTTCCTAAAAACAGTAATTAAACACACCTGATTAAACTAATTGAGTGCTTTAGGCTTGTTTGATACCTACAGATAGGTGGTTTAAAGCAGGGCTGGAACTAAACTCTGCAGGGCTGCGGTCCTTCAGGAATTGAGTTTGACACCCCTGCTGTAGAGTCTACAGTAACTTACTGGCAGCAGTTCGCTAGTTACTTACGCCCAATTCACACGAGGCTTCAGTGTCAACGCTTGATGGAGGGTGTGTCTGAAGTTGGGGCTGACGTGATCGTCATAGCAGCATCAATCAATGATATTAGTCCGCAATGGACTACTGTCTGAGCTGAGGTGTTTGCATAAAGCAATCTGATTGGCTGACACTTCCGTTGGCACTGGAAGCGGCACCGATTGATCCACAATTAAGTTCGGTAACACTTGACGTCAGTCATTCCAAGTGAACGGGAAGCATTGATGCTGAAACCCTGTGTGAATGGGGCGTTACTGTAAATCAATTACAGCAAAAATACTGTATCTACATCATTTACAGCACCATTTATCTTGCTGTATAAGTATCTACAGCATTGTATATCTTTACTGTAAAATATACAGTTATTTTCACAATGCAACTTTAAAATACAGTAACATACTGCATAACTCTCCTACAGTAAAATACTACTAAAAATCCCCACTGTAAAAAGCAGGTGCTAGAAATGTCTACACATTAGCACACAATAAATATAAAATGTCACAATTGCCAATTAAACAACATTTTAGAAAATATTAGAAAACAAAAACACTAAATCAGTCAAAGGGACAGTATGGTAATAATATATTTTACTATTCACCTGCAGTGTCTTAAATAAGACTTTATCCGTGAAGGATTAGTGAGGGTCGCATGGAGTATATGAGGACTTTTGAAGGAGATTGACTGTTACATGTATATGTGCTGTATGAGGACTTTTCAAAGTATAATGTATTTTATACTGTAAAAAACACTTACTGTATGGCCTTACCTTACCCCTACCACTAAACCCAACACTAACATTAACCTGTGTCAAAATATGAATGTCAAAATACCTCGTCAAGTATGATTTTAAGCATTTTGAGGACAAAAGGCATGCATGTCCTTGTAACCCCCTTAAAGTAACACCTATGTCATACACGTCATTATACAATTTTGTGTCTTTGTAAATCACGTAAATGAGTACACACACAGAAACAAATGCCACACACACACACACACGGCCATGCATAATTAATCATGCAAATGAGATACATTAATGCAGACATTCAGAAATATTTAAACATGATGTTGCTTCCAGGCAAAAGCATCCAGTCAGCAGCAGCTGCATGATGTCATCGGTAATCATGATCTAAATATGCCCACAGAAAAGTGTGAGTGCTGAAATGAGGACTCAGCTTTCAGAAGTTTAGTAATCGGACTGTGCAACTCATTACAGTATGTTTAATCATTTGTTGCATCATTTATAGTTTTTTTTTTTGGATTTGACTCATTGATGTAAGTGGGTATTTCTTTGTCTGCAGAGTTAGATTAAAGATTTTTAAAGCAATGCTGTAGGTAAAATAAGTAAGTAAAGTAAGAATGGTATAGTAAGTTAGTAAATATAAGTATGTAACTAACCAAATAAATACATAAATAAAAAAGGCAGATAGTTTTCTGACAGGACATGTCAAGTAGTTGTATCATTTCCAATTGCAAAGTGCTGGTAATAATATGGAAACATTATAATATTCCTTAAGTAATAAAGTACATTGTACTCCTTTGGGGTTAATTTGATTTAAATAAAAGATAGACAAGTAATCAGCAAGTAAGTATTAGACAGTAAGTTGTTTTTATCCGTAAGGTTTTTCTTCTAGAAGTTAAGTTAAAGAGATAGTTCACACCAAAATAAAAATGTCCTTATTGTTTTCTCACACTCAAGTAATTCTAAACATTTATGATTTTTTTTCTTTTTCTGCTGAACACAATAAGTTATATTCTGTTTACTGTATTCTAAAATATGTCTGCAATTTTTGTATTCTTCTTGTTTTTAATACTTGATTTGGTCATGAAAAAGTGCATTTTAAATTACATTTATTATTATTAAGAATTTTTTTAAATAATTACTTTAATAATGACTATATATATATACAGTTGACGTCAGAATTATTAGCCCCCCTTAGATTTATTTTCTTTTTTAAATATTTCCCAAATGATGTTTAACAGAGCAAGGAAATTTTCACAGTATGTCTGATAATATTTTTTCTTCTGAAGAAAGTCTTATTTGCTTTTTTTCAGCTAAAATAAAAGCAGTTTTTAATTTTTTAAGAACCATTTTAAGGTCAAAATTATTAGCTCCTTTAAGCAAATTTTTTTGATTGTCTACTACAAAACAAACCATCATTATACAATAACTTGCCTAATTACCCTGTCCTGCCTAGTTAACCTAATTAAAACCTAGTTAATCCTTTAAATGTCACTTTAAGCTGTACAAGTGTCTTGAAAAATATCTAGTAAAACATTATGTACTATAATCATGGCAAAGATAAAATAAATCAGTGATTAGAAATGAGTTATTAAAAACAGAAATTGGGGAAAAATAAACAGAGGGGCTATATATATATATATATATATATATATATACATCTGTGTGTGTGTGTGTGTGTGTGTGTGTGTGTGTGTGTGTGTGTGTGTGTACTGCATAATAATATAAATAATAAAAAAATATATAAATGAACAAAAAAGTGCACTAATAAAGTATTTAGTTCACCCAAAATAAAAATGTCTTTATTGTTTTCTCACACTCAAATAATTCTAGACCAGAGATGGCCAAACCAGGGCCCGCAGGCCAAAGCTGGCCCATGGTAACCTTTGATATGGCACACCATCCCATCTGAGAAGAGAGGTAGAATGATGGGGATGGTTTAGAGATTGTCATTTCAAGTTTAATGTAACCTTTTATTAGTTTGTTTTATTGTTAGGCTACACATAAAAGCTAATTTAAATTAAATGTTTCAATTTAAATAGTGTCAACTATATTTGGTTTTTGGCCTTTCGTACAAAAAGTTTGGGCACCCCTGTTCTAGACGTTTACAAGATAATATTCTGAATAATTTTGAAAACCAGCAGCTATTTTCCCAACATTCTTCAGAATATCTTCCACTGTGTTCAACAGAAGAAACTCAAACAGCTTTGGAACAAGTGAAGGATGAGTAAATGGTGGCATAATTTTCATTTTTGGGTGAACGATCCCCTTAAAACAACACAGAAATGTCTGCTAATGAGGTAATAAAAATAGGAAAACTCACTTTATTTTTGAAAGATTCGAGTAGCACTTTATTTTCATTAGTTATTGTTTAGATTACCATAAAGATAGAGTGAAGATCACATTTTAATAATAACAGTAACTTGACAGTGTTTACTATTCATATTATTTTTTTACAATGCATTAGCTAACATTAAAATATAATAAAGGATCTATTAATGACAATCTATTACACATTGGTCTAAACAGCTTGACAAACTGAGCATCGTCCTGGCCTGTTTTGCAGTGAAAATAAGTACAGCAGCTGGTGACCACTTGATGGTGCTGTCAAGCAGCCAATTATGATTTATATTTTGAGAACGTCATAAAATATTCATAAAACAGTGCAGGGTTCACCTACTGTAAACCATTCCTCACTCATGACTTAAAGACTTCTGTGGGTTTGTGTCTGTGGTTGGTTAACAAAGCATGATGTGGAGAGTTCAGCTGGTGGATCAGTAAGAAGAAGTGACGCACAACACTTCCAGAAAAGCTGAAAAAAGAGGAGCAGACCTGAAGTTCTAGAGTAGGATCAAAAGAAAATCAGATGCTGTATTTGGTTATAGCTTGGACTCGTAACTCTTTGAGGACTGACATCAGTTTGACACTTTCGTCATATGACATTCATCTTGCTCAAATACTGCTATAATTGGTCATAAATGCATTTTACTTAGTTGGAAAAAGAATAAAGCCCCCTTGATGCACATAAAATTGAATTAAGATCTTTTTGAATAAATATGCAGTCTTTTTTTAGGTGAACTTAGGTGAAAAGTTCATAAAAAATACGGCAGTGTACCTATCAAATTTTAGGAACAACAAATAATAACTTGACTTCTAGTTAATCATTTGGTATCAGAAGTGGCTTATATGGAAGGCAAATGCCTCTAAATTATGCTTATTTTACCAAAAAATATGATCTTGATTTTTAATTAGGACAGTAAGGTCTGACTTTGCTTAGACAAAAGTCTTGTCACTTAAATAATGTACAGTATAGAATATAAAGTCATGGTACTGTGGAAAAATAATTAATATTGTGTATGATTTTGGACAAATGCATCAATACATCAATGCAATGACTCAAATAACTTGTTAATGAAGTCATCTGGAATGGCGAAGAAAGCGTTCTTGCAGGACTCCCAGAGTTCATCAAGAATCTTTGGATTCATCTTCAATGTCTCCTCCATTTTACCCCAGACTTGCTCAATAATGTTTATGTCTGATGACTGGGCTGGGCAATCCTGGAGCACCTTGACATTCTTTGCTTTCAGGAACTTTGATGTGGAGGCTAAAATATGAGAAAGAGCGCTATCCAGCTGAAGAATTTGCCCTCTCCTGTGGTTTGTAATGTAATGGGCAGACAAATGTCTTAATACCTCAGACTGTTGATGTTGCCATCCACTCTGCAGATGTCTCGCAAACCCCCATACTGAATGTAACCCCAAACCATGATTTTCCTTTACCAAACTTAACTAATTTCTATAAGAATCTTGGGTCCATGCGGGCTCCAATAGGTCTTTGTGATGTTTGGGATGCAATTTTTTTCAGATGATTCATCTGAAAAATCTACCTTCTGCCACTTTTCCAAATGATCAAGAAGTCAATTTATTACATACTGTATGTAGAAACAATGCATAATGTCTTGGGTGGAAATTTCTAATAAATATTCAGTTAAAAATGAAACTTGATTAATAAATTGTCATTAATAATTGGTAAATTACATTTGTTGCAGGTCAACTGGACATACATTACAGTACAAAAGACTAAACTGATTTATAAATAAATGCCAAATTTACTTTTTTTTATGTTGCTTGGACATAAACAATCTGTAATTTTTATTTAACCTGTTTGTTTTATCGGTATTTGTAATAATTATTATTAATTATAGATCGGATTGGATTTGTTGAAGGAAATGTGGAGATTTTTTGTGTGGTGATATTTGGACTCCGAAAGATCTAACAAACCTGTGCAATAAAAACACAAACTTGCTATATGTGAAGGAATGTGAATTTTTAATTTAAGTCTGAAAAGTTTACTGTTTACTACTGAAAGCCCAAAGATCCACCTAAAAAAAGACAATGAATCTACTGTTTCTACTTCCTGATGATGATTTACTCCTAGCTAAACTTAATTTACCCATATAATTGCATATAGCTAAGCCTTTGTCTTGCCCTAAACCAAGATGCAATCAGTAGGACTGGTCTAATTACATCTGAAAGAACAATTATAAAAATCCCATGATTAAATTAAAAAGTATAGCATTACGGTTAAAGTAAAAAAAGAAACAAATATTTTGTGCGCATGTGTATTTATACAGCATATGGTTATGAGATGTCCCATTTGGTGTCTATGTCAAGTTAAATTTACAAAAGTGACTTTATACAGAGAAAGCATATAAAATGTGAGTAATGTTTATGTGCATAATTAATGTTTTGTAAAAAAAATAGGGTGAATAAATGTTCCATCGTCATTCATTATACCAGATTTATTTATGCAAACATACTTATGATCTGTAGCCTACTAATTATTCATACTAGATTTTATTATTATTAATATTATTATTTCCTTTATTTCGCCAGGAGATCTAATTGAGACAGTACTGTCCCTTCTTCCAGTGAGACCTGGTCATTATTATTGTCATATATTTTTTTTATTAACAACTTCTACTTGAGAAACATTAAAGTTTGAAGAATAACTACAATGTATGACGATTTAAAATGATAATTAATATTTTAGAGCTGTATAAAATAAATACATTTAATTAAAATTAAATAAATAAATATATATAAATAATTGACCCCAATCTGTTCTGTATAATGTTAACGTTACAAAAGCTTTATATTTCAGATCATAGATACTGTATACTTCACAATCACTGCATTTTACTTCAATTATACTGTTTTATGCTGTACTTTGAATCAATGTGTCCTTGATGAGCAGAAAGTATTTTAAAAACATTTCTTATACACATGCTCACACATAAAATTGTAGAATAAGAACTAAATAATGATTACAGAATTAGTAAAAATAACAATTATAACATCAATATTACTAACCAACGGTTAAATTACTAACCTAATGTTATTTTAAAGCTGTCATCAAAAACACGTCGCCCCAAACATCCCACTCGAGACGAACGCTGCGATGCGTTTTGTGCGTAAAACAAACTACTGTTCATGCTTCATGGCGGTAAATGACAAACCGAGAGCCAATCAAATCGCGGGATTGGCCATATGAAGCCTTAGCTGTCAGCGAAATAATCCAATTAGCAAACACGCCTTGTGAAGCTTCGGCCAATCATCGAGCCACTTGAAGAAATTATCCCTCCCCTCCATCAAGACGCACAAGACTCTGAACCGAAGGATATCTTGGCCTCCCTACAGAAGCTGATTATTCGGATCTATGTAATGATTTATCCCACACCATGATCCCATATTGATACGAGATTTAGCCAGATTTAGCCAATAAGGGGACAGATTTGTTCAGGGAACATCAGCGTTGGCGTCAAACATGCGCAAAAATTCACGCTATCAAAGCAGAGAATCGCCGTGAACGGAATGATCGCTTCTCACGTGAAGTCACCCTGATTGTTTGTTTTTAAAGGAAGCGACAGGTATATCGACCCCGAAAACACCCGCAGCCGAGAGTCTGAAGTGGGAACGACCGCTGACATCCGCCAAATATCTGGAAATGTAAGTATGGGGTCGTGTGGGCCTCCGGTTTGCTCGACGAGAGCTCGTGCTAAGCTAACCAGCGCGAGCCTGCGCGTGATTTCATTGCTAAGTATGAGGCTTGTTGTGTAACGAGCAGACTGACACATTAGCTAGGCTCTAACGACATTAGAGTGACATTAACGCCCCTTTCTCCGTTTAGATACAACAAAGAAACGCTGTTGTTGTTGTTATTGTGTGTTGCATCGGAGTTTTATTGCTTTTGTTTGTCCCGTAGCGGCGACAGACAAACAAGTGCGCGTCACAAATAATCCTGTCGGCTCGTGCTCACTGTTAGGAAGAATTCAGTACATTATGTAATCACCTCTCCTTCTGTTTCTCTGACATGTTTGAAGCTTTTCTCTCTTACATTTGACGCTTCGTTTGTCCTTTTAACCTACAACTGTGCTGGCTCACATTTAGCCTTTCCATGCGTTGTGGTAGCTGCTTACTTTTGCCTTATTGTATTTCAGCAGAGATTCACACAGGTATTGTCGTTGAGGCTGTTGATACATTGCAAGGTTTGCTAAATTGCCAGTATTCGCTGTAATACATAAACATGTGATTCACACTTGGTTAAAATTTATATTTATTGATTTCAAGAGTAGCCAAATATGTAATAATAGGGACTATACAGTTGGAGACGTTTATAATACTTAACAGAACTCTAACAAGTCACTCTTGTTTTTGTGTGCACATTGATATTTTTTCCTGATGCAGATTGTGGAAAAAGTGTGTAATTTCTGTTGAATTTTATATACACTCTTTTTTTTCTTCTTTTTTTATACAGTAAAATTAAATTCCACATAGGGCTACTGTTTATGGGCCTATAGCTGTATTATTGTTTGGTTTTAGACAGACATGGTCTATAAATTAATTTCAAAGTTTCAGATTGGGTTCTTTTTCAATTTGTATTCAGAAAAGATACATCAAATTGATCAAAACTGGCAGTAAAGACAATTGTGATGCTATAGAGCAACTCAAACTTTGACACTAAGTTCATCTGCTGAGAGATTAAAGGTCTGATTATAACTGTAGATAAAGTGCTTTGGTCATCACTTGTTAAACCGATCGGTTCAACTGCAGACGTGACGACAGCAGTTAACGCACTTTCTTTATCGTGATTGAACACTGAATGAAACTTTGACCCAGTCTGCCGTTCAGACAAAGTGCTGAGCTTGCAGTTCTTTATCTGATGCTGATTGCTAAATGATGGCTTTGGACGATTGTGTAAGATGACAATGTAAAAAAAGCAGATGAGGGCACCCCTTTGTTTGCTCAGTGGCTTCCTTAAAGTCCGTTCATTTCTGTGACGGGCACTGAAGCACTGGCAGGAACTGAAGCACACGTCTACCATGTAGATCTCTTGTGATGCCGATGTAACCCTGGAAACTGAGGGTGTGTGCTTGTGGAAGTTGTTAACACCCTTATGTTTGTTAATGGCTAGTTAAAGTGAAAGTAAAAATGCTGACTTAATTTAGTCACTTATTATGACAACACAAACTTAATGGTCTGACTTTCATCTGTGAAACTAAACATATCTTTTTATGTCTAAAATGATAGTCTGAAACGGATGTGCCCAAAGTAGGCTGTGGGCTTAAGTTGGTCCATGGTAACTTTTGGTTTGGCCCGCCATCCCATCATTCTCCCTTTCTTTTCAGATGGGGAGTAGGTTGGGGCGAATGCTTTTGACCGAGATCGTCATTTTGAATTGAATGTATACCCATTTGTTTCTTTCTTTAATTGAGGAGCTACAAAAAGGCCAACTAAAATTAGATGTTTTATATGAATCAGACTTTTAAAATGTAAATACTGTCACTTGACAGATAGAGGACAATGGACATGACATCCGTATTGAGCTCAATTGTGTTATAAATGGGATTGTTTATGTTTTTACTATAACGAGTTGATTATAAAACATAAAAAATTACACAGCATCATTTAATGTTTTAAAGCAACTTTTTTTTCTAGTTATTTAAAAATATTACCATAGGTTGCAGCTATGTGCATGCATTTGTTGACTGGTTTAATTATAATGAATTAATTATATGACTTTTTTTTTTCAATCTGTTCACATTGGCAATTAAAAATGATTAATACATTACTCCTCTTGGTAGGTGTGACAGGGTGGGCGGGGCTGTGAGCCATGCAAATCCGTTGGAGCGAGTGTTTACAAGTGTCGAGTCCCATGAAGGAACTCTAGACAGAAACTTGTTTTTTGTTTACCTTATGATTAATGTTGTTGCATGTCTGCTGGTTCCTGCCTCTGAATGAGCAAGTTTTAGCTACTTGTACATAAAGCTAGCATTCAGTAAAAAAACAAAAGACCTACAAAGAGACACAATACAGAGTAACATAACCTACTGCCAACTAGTGTTTTGGAAGTGTTATTGCAGAGCAACACAAACTGCATGCAGGTGTATAAATGCATGACTACGCGCAAGACAGGCACCGTGGGTCACGCTTTATCAGTTGACTCAGAAGTATAAACCAGCCTTCAGCCATGGCGAAGGTTATGCGACTGCAAAAGCTGCGCCAGACAATTTGCATGCACTCGGCACAGAAGTATACATCAACCTTTACATTTACAACTCCCTAAACTATAATTAAAAATGGATAACTCACTTATACATACTCGTAGCCTGTTGTTTAAAAGATTATTACCTTGTACCACAGCCTTTGCAAATGGTCTTGGTAGGGATGTCCAAAACACCAGCTTCCGTACCATTTGATTCTGAAATTTTTATATTGTGATAATGCCAGCATTTCCTGCTTTAATTTTGAGCACTGCTGTGCGGATTCTTGGACACTGCTGACTAGGCATGGGCCGGTATAAGATTCTGACGGTATGATAACCTTGGATAATAATATCATGGTTTCACAGTATTACGGTATTGTGATTACTGCTTTAAAATATATTCTTTTTAAATGTCTGGGTAAAAAACTTTGAAATTAAAATTTGATATTTTGGAACAGTAAATATGTCAGGCTAAATAATTCAAATGAATCATTAACTTCTGCTGTCTCCGTTAGTTTCTAAAACACAGATTTTTTTTTTTCATCTTAAAACGACATCTTTAGATATTTTTCTGCTGGAGGTGCTGTTGTTTGAAAGTAAATAAAAAAAGTAAAAAAAAAATATTACACATACCTTAGAAACGGTATTACAGAAAATTTTGACGGTTTTAAAACCTTGACTTTTCCAAACCGCGGTATACCTTGAAAACGGTTATCGTCCCATGCCTACCGCTGACTGGCCAATGTGTTCACTCATTCAACAAATAGGACTGTGATTGGCTACACTGGTCATTGCTTGACCCTCATCAGTGAGTGCTTACAAAGATACTCAGCTGATCATGGCTTTAAACACTCCAATGTATTAACAGTACTCATGTTAAAATGGAAATTTATAAAATTACAGTAGCGATTAGTCAGTCTTTTTGATCCATAGGCCTTGTAGCCAAATGAAGTTGAAAGTTTTGTTGTTACAACATAAGTCAAAGATACTATATTTCCTGAATTCGTAATTCCAACACACTTGCAAACTTTATCACCAATTTTTGTGGTTGGAACTAAAGATCCTGACCTATGATTTGAAGCCGTTTCTTCCTAATGAGACTTATGGACTGATGTAGACCATGAACATGCCAAAAAAAAAGAAAGCTAACATGCAGTTCAATCTCGGTCTTTAATTCTATACATGTACACATTTTATTCTGTCTTAGTTTATCTGAGAAAACAACCAGTAGCAGTCCTTGCATGACATGCTCATGATTTATAATGATAATCTGACAATCTTTTTATCTCTAAAAATTAAATTATTAGAACTGATCATTTTACCTGTATATCAATCATTCTAACCAATGTGGTTCAAACAATGTATCTGGGAATCGGAGATGACTATGCATCTTATGGTGCTTTAGCAGTGAGTTACAAATGCATTGTCGATCACAAGCTGAAGAGTTTGCATTTGTGCATATATGTCTTTATGCTACAGGAAACTTGCTCTTCTGTAAATGCACTCAGCACTGTTTCAGAAGGACGTGGATGTAAAAGTGTGCTGTTGTAATTCAAATGATAATCAGTTTTCTTGACATGTATTTTATTTGTTTGTATTTTTATGTATTTATTTTTACTTTGTAAATGCTGTTAGCAGTTGAATTGCATTATTTAACACCATGAATGACTAATCATGTTTGTCCATATCATACAGTATCAATGATGCCACAATATTAATTTATCATAAATGAGGAAGCCGGTGAAAATATAAACAATTCACAGCACATTGCGTATTTTCAGTTAAAATGCTGCTCAGCAGAACTTAAAACTGTGTGAAAAATATCAGTAGCAGTTTCAACTAGGACTGAGAAAATATTTAATGTTGTAGAATATTGCAATAAAAATTTCTACTGAACTTTTTCCTAGAGAAATGTTATTTTTATTTACTTTTTGTATTTTTATAAACATTTAAGGTTACAGATTTGTTAGTGATCAAATTATTTTTAATTCAGGCTTAAACAAATCTATGTCAAGGTGCAAACATTTAGACTTTAAAATGCAGTTTTTTTTACTAAAAACCTACTGAATTCTATTCTCTCTAATATTCTCTAATTAGATATTTTTATTATTATTGGCTTTTGTAATTTTTTCGTACTTGTCTATAGTCATTAATAATTTTTTCAACTTTGTGGTGTAAGGCACTAGGTTTATGTTTGGACCCGGTCTAGCCAATAGCATAATAGCATCTACAAGGGAGGTGGGTATAAAAATTGTAAGGCCCTATCTGATTGCTCAAATATGGATGCTATTCATGCAGCAAACAAATGTTTGGCACATAAAATAAATGTTTAATATTTATCTCGCATCACTGTGATTTGGATATTGTATAAACTCCTATTGCGATATATATATTTTTTTAATATATTATGCAGTCCTAAAATTGACAATTCAATATGCACTTTTTGCAATTTATGCTGTGTGATGGACTTGTTATATTTATAAACAAAACTGTCACCATCTTGTTTATTGTCTATCCCCATTTCAGATGTCATCCTCATGAATGATTTTTACTGTTGAAGTGGGTCTATTATGTGGAATATCATCTAAAATGACAGTTAAATATGCATCATAATGACAGTTTCAGGTAGTGCTATTCATTTTCTTGGCAGGCTCTTAATATGCATGCGTGTCAAAATCTTGTTGTTTTGATAGCCCTTTGGATTCTTATTTTCATTGCTGAACAGCTCTCCAGCTCACAGACTAATGCACAAGGATTAATGTCAGGAGGCCAGAATAGATTATGTGTAAGGACCACAACAGTGTGAACGCATGGAAGATGTTTCCTATGCTTTGAGAGTATTGTATATTTTATGGGTTTGGCAGGGTGGTGTTCAGAATGACTCAGGATTAACTCTTTCCTCGACTCTTCCGTGTGTGGGTGTGCACACTTCTGTTTGAGCTGGTCGTCTGATGTAAAAAAGAGCTTTAGTTAGGCCTAACCCAAAAAATTTATATAGATGCTTTCATTAACAAATTTGGAGGCTGTAAGTTTTTGTTTTTTGAAAACAAGATACCTTTAATGTCTACTATTGATTCATTGTATTTATGAGATTTTATAAACTATTTATTTTCAAGCAAAATATATATAGTTTTAAATTGCTAAAATATACCAAATTCTTTTGGACTTTCTATTCATCAACGAATTCACAAAAAAACAGCATGGGTCATGACTAAAGTAAAAACACTTGATGGAACTAGATGCTAAATAATTAGAATTATAATTTTGTGCATTTTTAACACAAAGAGAGGTAGATATACAAGAAATTATTGTTGAGCATCAAGTTATCTTAAGTAATTTCCATTTTTCTAAAATTTCATATGATGCTTAATGCATCACAGTTATACATTACTTATAAAATATATGTAATTATAGAAGTTCTTTAAATCATAATAATGTTTTGTTACTGTTTTTCTTTTCTTTAATTAAAATAATGAAAAACAAATTGCATGATATTTTTCACATTTTGAAATCTTACCAGCCTCAAATATTTAAGAAAAAATATAGGATAGATAGTGATTTTTTTTTTTGCTTAAATGTGAACATTTTCATGTTAACATTTTAAATACAAGTAATTTTGTGTTGTATTATTGCATCCTAATGTCTCAGTTTTGAGGTTAAATCTTACTTTTAACTTTTAAAAATGCAGAATTCCGCAAAATTATTTATGTTTTCCCAACACAAATTAAGTTATGTTAAGTGGATTGAACGTAAAACAATTAGGTTTCCCCCATAAAATCTCAAGAAATGTTTCATCACATTTTAAATATGTAGTTTGAACAAGCAGCACATATTTTTTTGAGCATTCAATCTGGCCTGCTGGCTGGATTTCTGAAAGTTTGCTCCTTTGCTTTACATCTTAATGGAATCCTCCAACTGTGTTTTGATAGCCGGAGGTTGTGGATTATTTCTGAGTTGGCTTTATGTTGGCTTCAGTAAAAGTGAACTCAAGTAGCTATGTTCATGCACTCTGTCTTTGATATGCAATGACGGTAAATTCACTAATGGATGTTAAGTAGCTTAACCCTGTTTAAAATCAATAATCACTTATTATGCATTTTGTTTGATCCATAGCAGTGCCTATGTATTGTTCATCCCAGTGAATAATAATACTTTTATTAGAAGTAACATTTCTAATATGTCTTAATCTGTATAGGCCCCAATGAGGTGCATATTTTGGCTTCATTCTGTAACAGTAGGTTTGCGTGGATGACTGACTGATGCCAGCTGTATGGACTGTTGAACTGGTTAAAAATACAAAAATACTGCCTCTTCATATCTGCTTGGATTCTCTTGGTAAATATATGAACCTTAAAGGGATAGTTTTGACCAAAAATGATAACTGAAAACTCCTCATTTATCATTTGCTCATCCTCATGTTTTATCCAAATTAAATTGACTAACTTTTCTGTAAACAATCTTAGTGCCCTAAAGCTGTCAGTAGTAAATCAAAGGTAATTTTGTTTGGTTACCCACTTTCTTCAAAATGCATATGTATGGGAACATGATGGTGAGTAAATGTATTTATTTTTTGTTTTGAGGGGAATTTTCCTTTTAGTCTCTTCTAGAGAAAACAGATTCCCTGCTGTAGAACTGGGAGGTTTATTGTTATTTTTTTTAATGAATTTAAATTAGCATTTTAAAACTAATTATATATTTTTGATTGAGAAATTGTAATATTTTAATAAAATAAAATTAATAAAAAAAAATTAAATGCATTGTCATGGCACCAAAAGCAGAATAATTAAGGAGCTATTGTCTGACCACATGATTGCATGCCTCATTAACCTCTCGTGCGAGTTAAGGAACATAATAGAAATAGCACCTTACATCATGGAAATGGATGGCTCTTTGCATCAGAATGACCTTGTGCAAAAGAAAGGTAGTAACGTTTCTTTTTAGATTGGTTTCCCAAAGTATATCTGCAAAGATTCTCCAGAATACCAAACAGTATTGTGTGGGTCCACAGTGGAAATTGTGAGAACCAGGAGAACTTGCGTTTAAATCCGCTCCTAATGAGATTGTGCATTAATAAGTGCAGTTTTCTGTTTTCAGAGTATGCGTGTTCTTTCTCAAACACAAGTATGTGGACCTAGGTCTTTGTCATGGACATAAACAAAAATGAAACTTCTAAAGAATGGTAGAAACCATCTTTTATTCTTATACGGCAATGCTTGGTTTTTGTTTAAATGCAAACCATCACTTTATTTTTTTATAATGTAGCAGTTGGACGTTTTGTTGCAGAAAATTTGTGTTATTAATATGTGGCAAAAATTTACATTAAATTTGTTGTTGTTGTTATCTATTATTGGAGATTCCTTTTGGTATTGTTGCGATAAGTAATTGTAGCATTAGTTAGAATGTTGTTGCTGGTTTTTGTTAGTGCTTATTGGTTATGTTTTAAATGCAATAAATTCATTAACATACAACTTTCAGTGCCCATTCATTTTCGTGGGTGCTCCTAAATTTTTTAAGTTGGGAACGACAGTGCCAAATCAAAAGGTTTATTTTGAGCCCTGTTTGTGTTTGCCATGCCTATTGTGAATATAATGGTCCTTAAACAGTCAACTTTCATATGCTCTAATTATTAATAATTACAGCAGATGTGTAATCACCTCCATGATGGATTTGCTCGTAATTTATTATCATGCAGCTGTGAAAAATTAGGGTTGGGCAATATAATAGATGTGCACTGTAAATGTTTGTTAAAATAAATTAGTTTTTTTTTTTTTTTTTTGAAATAGCAAAAGTTGTATTAGAATTCATTAACAGTGCATCTCTGATAAGGTATTTTCAACTACTTTTTTTTCTTATGATCGAAGCACAAACTTCTGTTTGATTGATTCCAGCCCATTTAACAGCTGTATTTGCTTATGAATTCTACTTAGCACCTCTTTAATATTTTACAAAAGCTTGAAGCAAACAGCGGATCATTGCTGTTCTGTAATCCAAACCAGTGATCAATCGTTTCTATGTTTTTGTGAGAGCGTCTTTATTAATGCATTTCGAGGATCCTAAATGGTCTGTCTCTCAAGCAAACAAAGTTTTTTTTTTTCCTCTTTCTGACAACAAAGTGTTTCTGTTAAAGTCATTTTTTTTCCCCAGCAAACTGTTTGGTTCACATGTGTTTGGTTGGAACTTCTTTGCGTGTCTGAGTAGCATCATTGTGGCAAGAAGGAAACCAGCATCTGCTGCACGACTGTTTAAAAGATTCACAAGGTACAGAGGTTTGAGGGAATTTGGGATGTTGTTTTGAACCTACAGTGGAGCATTAAAAATGTTTAAACGCAACAAGGCACTTCAGTTGGCACTTACACTGCCCCAACTTGCTTTGCTTAATTTTTGTGTGGTTAATAACAGACATATTTATACAATAAAAGACCAAGAGTTGCATTTTAACACTAGAACTACTGAGGCAGTCATTTCGACCGTTTTTGATTTTTTTCAATTTTTGTAATTGTTGAAATAAAACCCACATCTATAATCCTGTGGCTTTTACTAAATGTGTGTATATTTCTTTAAAAAATGATTTTATTAAACATCATAGAGTTCTGATTATTTCTACTTAGAAGTACCGTAGGAGTCAAAAATACCACATGCATTTCAGTGTCTGCTACCTTTCCTCATGACTTTATACAAAGTTCCTTTAAAATTCTCCAAATTCTCCAAAAATGTTTGTCAAACTTACGATTACATGACATATTTGCAATCACCAATATAATTAAACAACTCTCATAAGTTTAGTTTTCAAAGGTTCAAATCAAACAAAATGCGTTTTTTTTGCAGGTTGCCCGAACTAATGCGCATTCGCACTCGAAAAAAAATGAGATCATGACACCAACCTCATTTATGATCTTTCTACATATTATCCTCTGAATAATGATCATCTGATCGCGCTGGTCTTCTGACGTAATCCACAACTGGATCTTGATTAGGGCTGCAACTAATGATTATTTTCAATAATCGATTAATCTGTCAATTATTTTTTCGATTAGCTGATGAATCGAAAAAAAAGAGAAAAGCATTCATTTCCAACCTTTTATTCAAAAGCAGAACTAAAATCTTGTGCACAAACATGTTGTGCTTGAACATCCCTGAGCTGTTATAATATAATATAATAATAATAATAATAATAAAGCAAAAAAACTTAGTAGTTTTGTCCTGTTTTTAATCAAAATGTCAAAAAAAATCTTAAATCAAGATGCATACTAGACACATGAAATAGCATAAGAAATTATGTCTTGTTTTCTGGAAAAACACCTCAAAATTAAGTGACTGCAAAATGATCTGCCAATGGGGTAAGAAAAATTATCTTAATGAGATACAATCTCAAACAGAAGTTTGAAGCATCACTTAATTTTCTCATGCCATTTTTCTTTTCTAATCTTGATTTTAAGATGTTTTATTTGTACTGGAAACAAGACGAACTTACCAAGTAAGAAAAGCTTTTGTGCAGTGTAGCTATACATGACAACAGATGGAAAAATTAATAATTCAAAAAAGGCGAGTGAGTAAAAACATGTCTTTAGTCTTGCAATGCAAAGTAACTATACCACCGCTGCTTTACTACTGTTGTTGACCCTTTCACTGGTGAGTTTAAAAGGTTCTATCTAGCCCCGGGAGTAGGTTTTCTTTGGCGATCATTATTTTAGAACGCTTGTGGCGTCATGTTTGTCACGTGACACACCACAGCCACAATAGCGTTGTATGACCTTTTAATTTGCTTTTCTGTTTTAATTCAAAATATTCACATGCTTGCTCATCATGTCATCAACTACCTGATATTCCAATTCACAAAAATGTGTGAGTGTTTTTGTTGCTTAAAAGTCATGTAAATTATCATGATCTATCATGTGAGATGGGCATTGCCATGTTTACTTGCGGCCGCGCGTCATGTCTCATTTATGAAAGCTGGACTCTGAGAATTCAGCATGTAAATTCACCAGTTACTCCCAAAATGCATGCTAGCAAGTGGCTGGCCAGCTGGGAGAAGAGTAGATTGAACTTTATTGTTACTTTCACTACGTGTATCTGATATGAAAAATCCACACCGGCTAATTATATTTGAATGTATTGTTAGACTTCCATAGATTTTCTTGTGTGTTTTACAAACTCAAAAATTTATTGATTTACTAATATTTGTGTGTGTTTACATGTCTAAAACATAAAATAAGCATTGGGTGGTTAAAACACTGCATAATTGAGATATGACACATCTATTTCTGGCTCCGAGTCGGCCAACGCACCAAAGCTCAGTTTGATTTATTTATTTTTTTCATGTCTAATGTCAAGCTGGATAACAAGTAAACACCAAGCACCAGGGACATTAGGTTCGCCACTTCAAAACGAAACAAAAGGAGGATTCTGTAGTGATTTACCTTGCTGTAGCTCCCTTCCTCGTCATGTATCTTTCCTCTAACGTTACCCCCGCTTGTTTTTTTTGCTGTGTCCTGTCTATGAGGCGCCGAACTCTGCTGGCATCAGTGCGTGACAGACAGAGTGCATTCACTCTGCTCCGCGGTCAAAGTTGTTTTAATAATCAAACATCTCCTTAACATGACTCGATTATGAAATTCGTTGCCAAAGCTTTTAGTAATCGATTTAATCGATTTGTTGTTGCAGCCCTTGTCTTGATGGCGAATCACCTCCAGAAATGATAGCGACTCTTTGTTAACAATTTTGTGGCCGTTTGAGTAATGGCTGTCATGTCATGTGTGTTTGACCGGACAGACCGTACCTTGCGTTCGTTTCATACAGATTACAAAATTTGAAAAACTTTTGTTTTCAAGTGTAGTGGGTTCATTTAAAAGTAGATTTCAGGCTTTATGTGAATATATTTCTTATGTCTTTGAAGCAAGTATTAACTGAGATTCCAGTGCATTTGTTGACCACTAAATTTGTTGCTAAAACACACATTTGGTATGACCTTTTCCACCGGAGAAATGACATTCTATAGCGATCGATGACTGACTCCTATACTTCATTTGCCATATTGACTGTTACACTTTCTCTATTCAAAACTATACAAGTGACATATCTTGTGTATTCTATAGTTTTGCCTTAAATATGTGTACCCCTGTTGTCTAGCAACTTCCTGCTATCAATAACATAACATTTTTTTGGCAAAAACATAACTTTACTTCAGATTTGCCTTTCAAAATAGCATATTCAGTGATGCAAAAAAGCCTTCTGTTGCTTAAATGTGAAAATGAAATGAGGCACGGGTGTTTTAACATAGCCTAACTATACATGTATAGTCTGTATTACCAAAAAGATCAGATTTTAAGGGGTGATGACTTCAATATGATGACAGACATTCAAAGCTTAATTTCAATATCTCAGAAGAAGCTTTGAATGTAAATATGACATGACAATGTGACGTCTTATAAGAGAACAGTCAGAATGATCACTATGGTAATTCTAGTAGTTATAGAATTCCAGTAGTTCCAGTGTTAAAGAAGTACTGCATTGTTTAATCCAGTTGCACTGCAGCTTGGTTTCTGTTTCTGATCTCACTCTAACCCTCATGCATTACGCCCACAGATCAGCTAATGTGTATTGCACACAAAAATAACAAGAGCTTGTCTCTACCAATCTGATTGGCTTCTGAGCAATTTTAGGTGTGATTGTGAGTCAAGTCTTTGTATGTAAGACTAACACTTGATAAAAATGAAAATGATGTGCTGAATATGCAGTTGCCAACAGTAAGCATTCGTTTACTGTAAGAGTTGCCATTTTGGGACACAAATTGTCATGACTTGAATGTTTTTTGAATCATAAGTACAGTTTGTGATAAACTTTAGCTCAGATGTCTTCAACTCCTACTCGAACTCGTGTTGCTTTGCTGTTACAACAGCAGGACACATCATTGCATGATATTTCTACCTCTATATGCATTTTTGTTCACATGCTGTGTTCACAACTGCTGCTCCTGTGGAGACCATTGTTTCCCTCAAAATGATGCTCATCTCTTGAGTCTTTCTAAGAAATTCAGTTTTTGTGGAGTCTTCAGGTATGCAATGCATTGTACAAATGAATTTCAAGTAGCTAAATGTCATTCATTTTAAATGATCTCTTTTTTTTAACCCTCATTTGTCTCTTATTCCCCTCTTACAGACATTTTAGTGAACAATCGTGTCAGCTCTCACCCTCAGTGGTTGTGTAAGCCAGAATCCACTTCCCTCTTACACTGATACAGTGTATTTTGGCTGTGTTTTTGCAGTGCAGGCCTGTGCTTCAGGTTTCGCTGTGCGGTTGGATACAAATGACTGGCCATCGATGACAGTTTCGAGGGGAAAAGATGGCGAGAGTTTGCGGTTTCAACTGTGATAGGGCGGTGTGGGAGTTCCAGTGTGCCTATGAGGGGGTGGATAATTCATACAGTAGATGTGAGAGCTTTTCTGCGCTTTACATGTGTGCGTGGGGAGAGGAACCCGACTTTGCATCTTTCATCCTGCCTTCAGAAGAGCAGAGGCCACATATGGTGTGAGTGATAGAAGAGGGTAGGTTGTCGTTCTCCAAACTCTGTTTATTCAGCTGAGGCTAGTCGGACAGATATAGCTCTCTCCATACAGGGCATCGCTCTTCTTTTGTTTTGGTGCCTTGGTGATGCAGCACATCTTCCTTTAGCTGAGGGAGTGCCTTTAAACATATGATCAGAGTGCTCTGTAACACACTAACCACATAAACTCCTCTTTGTAACGGTTCTCTGGTATTATCTGTGAACCAGCCCATGAATCTAGCCACTAGATAGCTAACTGAAAATCCACTGTTTATTATTTTAGTAGTTTAGCAATGCTTGAAACAGCTTGCACTGGAGTAGGGCTGCTACAATCCTATTTTTCCCTCCATAATTGATATTTAGTTATTCTTAGAATGGTTTCTCTGATTAATCCTTGATTTCACAAATGAATCGGCTTTAATTGATTATTCATCTCTTGCAGTTCATTGAAACAAGGATGCACAATACCATTTTTTTTAACCGATTTTTTTGATCCGATGTCGATTCCAAAATTCTGAGTATCGACCGATACAGATCCGATGCCGATACTGTGCCGTTTTTTTATTTAATTATTTATTTTTTATTAACATAATACAGTTTCTATAGTTCTGGTGATAAACTCAAATAATATATCTTCTTTAGTAAAAATAACAGACCTTTAGGCCTACTGTATATGAGAGATGGCACAATCTAACTAAACATGATGCTTGCTATAAACTATGGGCTACATTATTTGAGCATTCATTATGACATTGATATGATCTGTTGTGGTCCAGCCTGTTTCCTTTTTAATATTAAGATTTTTCTTTGAAATCTGTAAGAGGCTACCACTATTGACCCTAATCATTGGTAAAATAATTGGCCTTTTAGCAAAGCCTGATATTTTCTTGCAGGTTTGAAGCAGACTAAACTAAACCGTCTGAGGCCAGTTTTACTTAATAAACACTCCCTCACCTAAACTCGCCCTGAGTGAGATGGAGAAACTGAAAGCATGTCTGGAAAATGATTCTTTGTCTAAATTTTTTTTTTAAAACTAATTTCGTATGGTAAACTGGCGCGTTTGCCCAGTTAGCGCGGTTCGTTTGGCATATGTGAACAGGCCAATCGCGTTCAGATCTGCGCCAAAGCAATCGCTCAGACTGCCTGAATGAGGTGGTCTCGGCTCGATTGAAACGAACTCTGGAGCAGATCGATTGTAGTGAGAAAGCGATAAGATCCGAGCCCGGCTATATCACAGTGTTTTATGAATATGTAATAGGCATACAGCTATATGAAGAGAGAATTATGAGTAGGGCAGGAGGTCATTCCAGACATCCCAAGTCTTCCGGAAGTTCCGGGAGTCTCCCGCAAATGCACAGAGACTCCCAGATGCCCGCAAACGAGTGATAATCTCCCGGAAATCACGTGTCTCCTTCTCTGTCCTCATAATACGTCACACACCCTTCTCATCACCCCTCCCCACAGCATCCCTCCTCGCTCTTCAGACATGTCGCACGCACCCTGTCAAACACCACCAAACCACCCCCGACAGCTTAGCGGGAATCTTCAAAATAAACCGTGAAGCTCTGACCAATGTGAGGACAGTTTACTCACACGTGACTTGTTTTAGCTATTTTGGTCCGTTTAGAAACTTTGCCGTGTTGTACCAACAACAAAGAGCAACAATGTAACAGTTTTAATCCCTGTTTTGGAACAAATGAATCGATTCACTAGTGTGAAAGCACCCTAAAATAAAATGTAAATGTATATAAAATTACAGTGAAATATTCACAGACTCAGAGTAGCCTATATTAGGCTAAATAATTTTCTGTTAATGACAATTCATATGCGCCGTGCCGTCATTACAAGTATTCCCCTCAGAAGAATAAACTCAGTCGGAAGGATGAGAGAACAAACTTATTAAAAGACTTAATTTTACGAAGTGGCGCATGTCGCGTCTGCACAGCTGGTGCCTGAATGAAGCGCTTGCATCACTGAGACACAGTGCGCAGCTCTCCGGTATACGAGCACTCCTAAAACAGCAGCACAAAGGGGAGAAATCAGTGCTTTGAGGATGTCGGATGTATTATTAATTCTTTTCTAATTTAAAGTTTCAGTTAAGCCTACTTTGTGTGTGAAGAGCAGGTAATAGCCTAACACTCTCTACTCCAGTGTTGTGAATGCAATCTGCTGGTCTAACAGACACAGCGCATATTTTAAAAAGAGCAATGATCGTCAAAATGAACCCTTTTAATGCAAAACTAAATGCATTGCCCACTGATAATTTAAACTAACAAGAACAAATAGTCTTAGAGAAAGATTTTCGTGTTGTCATGAACGCGGCACGCAGTTTGAATTGTGAATGAATGGAGAATGATTGACAGGCACAGTGGCGGGAACTGCTGAAGTGAACATAAATTTAACCACTTGAATATTCATCTGTATACTTCACATTAAACTATAGAATGGCTTCAAAACATTTAGGATATAGTAGGTCTACATGATAACTTTCTAGTGCCTTTATAATAGGCTTCCTTCGTGGCTTTTGTTGGCTTTTAAATTACACAAAATATAGTGCACGTGCAAAATTGGATTTGGATCGGTACCAGCTGGCCGATACTCGATCCAGCAAAAATTATGTGATATTGAACCGATATCCGATCCAAGTATTGGGATCGGTGCATCCCTAATTGAAACATTTGAGTTTTACCTATTCTAAATAATAAATAAAACAAGGAAATTATTTCTGCTTTGAAGAAAGTTTTGACAAGCTTCCCATTGACAGAATAGATAATCTCCTTCAGGTTTTCTGTCCTCAATCATGAGTAGGCTACCTGCTACTGTGACAGTGCTAGATTTGATTTGATTAGGGCAGGACATGGACAAAAATGCCACAATGTGTCTTGATTACAATATAGAGTCAGTTTAATTCAACACTAATTAATTTAGATATATAGACCATTTCAATGTGAGGTCTATGATGTGATGTGAAAATTCCCTGCTTGTTTTATTTCATAACTGTAGCAAGATGTAATTCAATGATAACATTACGTTAAAACACCTGCCATAGGATTTGTTTATCAATAAGTGGACCTTTTTGGATTTTTGGAAGCTATGGAAATTAAAAATGTAAACGGGTAATGCGTTAGGAATATTGTTATTGTTTACATCCCTCAAAATTGTCTATATCAGGTAGAGTACAGTTTAGTTTTTCCATAAAGGAAAAAAAATCATTTAAAGCTGTAAACTAGGGAACTTACGTACAGTACTGTAGTAATTAAGGTTAAGGTTAACAGCTAAATTGTGTACACAATAAAGTTGGCCAAAGTCAGATATATTTTAGAGTGCTTTCACACTTGGTTCAATTGCCTTGGCCAAACTGAAGCTTGATTGTCCTCTCTTGCCACCTTCTCGACTGGTTTGTGTTCGCACTGTCTTTTTTCTTTCTGAACCCCGGTACGCTTGCATCATCGAGCTGCTGTTGTGTGTACAGCTTTTGCTCAGTGACTGCCACGAAAGCCAAGGCGTCAAAAAGGGAGAGACGTATGCACATCATGTTTGTTGTGCTTTTGCTAAATTCTTTGATTTTGGTAACCTACAGATAGCAACTTGCGTCTGTCTGCCGCAAAAATATCATAAATGTTCAGAACATAACGCAATGTCTGCAGAAGTTGTTTTTAGAGGAGACCAGCATAAATTATCATTGTGTTTGCCCTCTCTCAGGTAACATTAGGTGATATATATATATATATATATATATATATATACACACACACACACACACACACACACACACACACACACACACACACA
>CAIGQZ010001474.1:7854216-7917955 GCA_903798205.1 Danio tinwini | reverse complement strand
ACACACACACACACACACACACACACACACACACACACACACACACAAATGAAAGCTAAAGTTACTCTGATGGCAAACGAACCTAGGTGCAGACCAAAAGTGCTAGAGTGAAAGCACCCTTAATTACGTAGTAAAATTGGCAGAGTTTAAAAGCTGATACTTTGTTTCTATCAAAAGTAATGTGCTATGTCTGTTGGCATGTTCTCAGTTTCCTCTTTACTCTGCAGTGTAGAGTTTATTGCATGAGAATCATCCTTGAGTTTAAATGCTTTGGATGTTTCCTTTGTGTTTGTGTGTCTGTACGTTCACACCGAAAGCAGCAAGAGCGTCAAAGGTCGCTCTGGCTGCCCTGGCGACGACGCTGTCTGCCTTCAGCTCCGGTGGTGGGAGCGTAACAGTTCGCTACATTGATCTCATATTTAAAAGAGCCGTTGCAGCATATCAGCAAATCAGTTACATTCCCACATAAAACATGCTTTCTAGCATGAAGATGTTGCACACTTATTATAAAATTCATTTAACTATGGAAGATCTAGTTGCATGTGGTGTGGCTTTGCTCCACTTAATTATCCAATGTGTCCATATGCCTGAAATATTCTAAAGCATACCGTTTTGTATTGTCGCATGAGATTCCTGCTTTTTTAAAGAAAAAAAATATATATAACATTGATGCACACCAGTAACTCGCCAGTAACTTTTTAATGTATGTTCCTGTGAGAAAATCATTGCAAATAATTGGAAATCCGGCGACCGTAATATTAAAACCCTTGAGAACAACTGTGGTCGGAACAAAAGTTCAAGGGACTGTGTTCTCTGGACTCCTCTCAAGCGGTGGACTTCTACATTCTGATTGCTTGCTGCTGAACCGCGTCACAGCTCATTACCATAGTTGACTTGATTTCAACTCTCCTCGACGCCCACACCGGCGAAGACGCACCGCGCTGCTCCTCACCGCTTATCGCCGCCGGCTATGACTGACTTCCGGCTACTTTGACGCTCTCGCCGCTTTCAGTGTGAACGTACAGTGTGTTTTTCACACTCTACTAATTTGACTTCATCTGCATTCTGAAGTAGGAATGCTGAATTTCAGTATTGGCCAATAATCACATTTCATGACTCAGTTGATACTTGCTAAACTTGCTAAACTTTGCTGAACTCATGAAAACAATCATGATTTAATTGTTTACAAGTTTATAAGTAGCGAAAGTAGGATGTGTGTTATGACAGTTTTTGATCATAGATTATTTAAATATCTTCACGATCTCAATATAGGTCTACTGTAAAGGCTGATTTATACTTCTGCGTCAATCGCACACGTATGCTCCGGTGCAGTCTGCACATGGATGCATCGCCCTCCCCGTGACCATCGCTGATGCGCAGCTCTAAAAAAAAATGTAACTACACGTCACAACGTTGCGCAGCGCAAGCTCTGTGATTGGTCTACTTGGTAGCGATGACGAGTGTGGGTGGGGGTGAGAGCCATGCAAACCTGTTGGAGTGAGTGTTTACAAGTGTTGAGTTCCATGAAGGAGCTTCAGATGGAAACTTTTGTTTTGTGTTTACCTTATGATTTAAGTTGTTGCACGTCCACCGGTTTTGAGTTTTAACTACTTGTACAATAAGGTAGCATACAGAAAAAACAAAACCCCAACGAAAAAACGTGACACAGAGGACCATAACCTCACTGCCAGCTAGCGTTGTGGAAGTGTTGTTGCAGAGCAACACAAACATCGCACAGAAGTATAAATGCACGGCAACGCGCAAGGCATGCACCGTGGGTTACGCCAACCACTCGACGCAGAAGTATGAACCAGGCTTAACTCGAAGTACATTCACTTTAAATTAATTCAGTGGTAGAGTTACACTGACAAATGCTACCATTAAATGCTCCTCTACATGCAAAATAAGCACTGTTTGTTTAAAAACTATCAGTGGATTACTTGTGTTTGTAATGCGAATCTTTCCTTTATCTTTGTCATTAAAAAAATATGACACAGATTTTTATCTTCCCCCACTTTTGCCTAAATGTCTGCTCTTTTATATTTTGCCACCTTGTAAGGCTTTGTTTTTTTTTTTAAAGTAAAGAAATTAGTTTGGTCGCTCAACCTGCTTGCAAAATAGTAAAACCAACATCACAAAGAACAGTTATAAAATCATGAATCCTGTTTTACCTGAAAAATCATGATACTGTATACATTTGCTAGATCGCCCATCCCTGTTTTAAGATGCACCCTTTTAGCGTGGCGTAGGCACATCTGGGTTATATGTCAGCAATGGGACAACATGTGAGGATGTACATGATGTGTGGTGACATAAATTATTTGAGACACACAACTGTCTACAGATGTGGCATGAGCATATTTACAGTGGCTCCCTGACACCCACAAATTAGATGCAATATCCCTGAAATTATGGAGGCAAGAGAGAGAATGAGCATGAGGCAAATAAATACATTGAATTCTGCTTCCATCATTTGCAATGTTTTTTCAGTTGCGTCTTTAATGATTTAGCTTATCAATTTTTTGGTATATTTTTATCTACTATTTTCTATAAACTGCTACTGGGTTGACGTATATAATAGAGTAGCATGTCCAAATACTGTCACAGCCTGGTGATGTATTTTAATGGGTCAAGGCATAGGGGCTGTGTGATATGGCCAAATGAAACCCATCATGATTTTCTTGAACAATATTGCTATTTTGACATTTTTGACACCGCTGTTTTGCAGTGTGAATCTAAAACGTACTTCCAAAGGAAAACAATTAGATCTTTGTCAAAGACCTCTAACATGTCTCTAAAACAGACGTAAGGTAAAAAAATAAAATTCACTTAGTGAAGGTGTAGCAAGTTACTAAAACAGACTACTGCAAAACAAATACATATACTAGTGTTCGTGCGTGCTGTCAAACACAAGGCTCTGATTTTCTGTTTGACCACATGTCAGAAGTAGTTGCGTATACTTTTGTATGTGTCCACAGATTTTTTTTTGCCATGCATAGATCATAGACCTCTTCGTGACGCTGCCATGAAATAGGCCGTTCACATATCGTGTCTTTTGTGCACACAAGTTTGTTATCTCCAATGGAGGCGGCTGGATTGTGCGCATATTGGGAGTGATGCGTGTATTCCATGTGCACCCAGTTAAAAACGTCTCTACTTTTCAAAATGCTGCAAGCGCACCATGAGTCACTTAACAAGAACTTGCTTTTTAATTTTCTCCATCAGTAAAACTTGTATCGGAACTGCAGCAATGTATTGTTAGTTTGTCATCCTTTGAGAAAACAGTTGATGGCAATGTAAGCAATGAAAAAAAAAAAAAAAAGAGCATAAGCGCAAAGCACAATCAATGCTGAAGGAAGCGGCGCATCTCGCGCGAGACGCGATATGTGACTGACAGGTCTTATAAATTACCTGATTTTGTGATACATCAGCCTTCCTCTATTTAAAGTAATCCCACATCATAGATGTTGACTTTTTTGGGCACTAAGTCCTCCTGTGCTGAACTGTTTATGCAGGTCATCTGTCATTAAGCTCAGTTTTCGTGTTTAGGCGCGCTGCGTTATGATGTGTTCAAATGGCAAACTGTGGGGAAAATTGTGCTGTAAAGCGATTTTATAAGTCGCACCTGTTCAAATCCCAATTTCGATACTGTTAATACTGATTATCGATACTGATAATCGCACAGCCCACAAAGGCACCATGTAAATGCTCACTTGTTTAATGTCAATACATCATAAATTAGAAATCTACAGCTCAGCATTGCTTTGTTTACCACGTGGAAGCGGAAAGCTGAGTGGTGGAGTCAGAATCCTATCAATAGCTGACTCTACACCAGAGGTTAAGCTTAAAGCTTGTTTTCTTCACACAGAGCTGAAGCGGAAATGTGTGGAGGTCATGTCTTGTCCTGAAAAGATGCAGAGCTTGCAGCTAGGTCACTGAATGAAGCTTAAACCCTGTTCAGAGCACAGCACTAATGGGGGTAGACATTATAGGCAAGGCAAGTTTATTTATATAGCACATTTCATACACAGTGGCAATTCAAAGTGCTTTACATAAACAAGAATAAAAAGACAAGTATAAGAAAATAAAAAAAGCAAATAATAAGAATGATTAAAAACAGATAAAAAATGTGTTAAAATGGGTTATAAAAGAATAAAAAGAAAAGAACAATAGTGCAATCTGTCGAATGTAGCACAGTGATCATTCAGTAAAGGCACAGCTAAATAGATGTGTTTTCAGTCTTGATTTGAATGTGCCTAATGTTGGAGCACATCTGATCATTTCTGGAAGCTGATTCCAGCAGCGAGGGGCGTAGTAGCTGAAAGTCGATTCACCCTGCTTTGACTGAACTCTTAATTTCTAGTTTATATGATCCTAAAGATCTGAGTGATCTGTTAGGTTTGTATTCAGTGAGCATATCTGTAATGTATTGAGGTCCTAGGCCATTTAGTGATTTATAGACAAGTTATAATACCTTAAAATCTATTCTGAATGTAACTGGGAGCCAGTGTAGAGACCTGAGGACAGGTGTGATGTGCTCTGATTTCCTACTTCTGGTCAGAATCCTGGCCGCAGCTTTCTGGATGAGCTGCAACTGTCTGACTGTCTTTTTGGGAAGGCCCGTGAGGAGGCCGTTACAGTAATCCACCCTGCTGCTGATGAAAGCATGAACAAGTTTCTCTAAGTCTTCACTGGAAACAAAGCATTTAATTCTTGTAATGTTTTTGAGATAATAGTATGCTGGTTTACTAACTGCTTTGACATGACTATTGAAACTCAGATCTAACTCCAGAGTCACACCAAGATTCTTGACCTTATTTTTTGTTGTTTGACCTTTAGAGCCAAGGTACACATTCACCTTGAGAACCTCATCTCTGTTCCCAAACAGAGAATATAGTTATAATTATAGTTGTGCCTCATCAAGATGAGGCTGTTGGAGGAGGTTATGACATCATTTTGGACCTTTTTTTGAAATGTTCATAGATCATAGTTAAATTAAGAAAGAAATACACCCTTCATCCTTTTCATCATCTTAATCCTTCAAAAGGGTTTTGCAACGGCAGTGAATCAGTGGGTTTTGTTTAAACATCGTTCTATTGCATCACAAATTCTTGCATCAAACAGTTGTTATAGTATAATTTCAATAACAATGGATCCTGCAATATTTTCTACATAAATGCATGCATGTATTTATTTTATTGATTTATTTATTTAAGGCCCTTGATTTTAGTACCCAACCCTAAAACCACCGTAAACCATTCTGACAACTAGCACTATAGTTTCAAATATGGATCCTCATTGAAACGATGTTTATCATGATTTTGAATACTTACAGTAAGTCTTGTAATATATGAATGTAACACAAGGAGAGAGTGCCTGACTCCTCTTTGTTTGACAGGCTTACTAGCCAATAGGTTGAGCACAGCTTTGTTCTACCAAATCAGCATTGCTCTAACTAACCGCGTGTACCACCCATTTTTAAAAACAAACAGAGCATGGTGGAGTGTTGGCACCTCCTGAGTCAGACGGATGCATTTCTATCCACTTAATGACTGACTTTAGCACATGTGTGGTTTTGTTGCACAATATTTGGTTCACTTGCAAAAAAGCAGTGTGAAAGCAAGGTGCACTAAAATGTAAAAAAATCTGCAGTGCGTAATGAATTTTACCCCATGTGAATACACTCTTTGTTGCGTAGTTTGGTATAATTTATTGTGGTTCACACTGTTGTTGGCGAGAACATCAGAATTTGCTCTGGCCACCCTGCCAACAACACTGTTCAATTACAAAACTGCCTGCCCTGCTTTTGACGCTCTAATGATCAAACATGTTTACATTTTCTCTGAAGACCTAACCAATTAAAAACCACTTGTATGGTATGGCTTTTGTGTTCATGTTTTAAGTGGTTCTCTAATTTCAAAATGCAGTTTATTGGAGATATTTGAGCAATTCCAGTATTACGGATGTGACATTTGCAGTAAAAATTAAAAACAACTTCACAGAAAAAGTATGTTAACATATTTATATTAAAATATCTATATTTTTCAAAACAGCTAAGCACGGAGTTATGAGATCAGTATGCAAGTTTACAGTATGCAACATACTTTGTAGAAATTCTGTGAATTAAACTGCACTACCTCAAAAGAAACAATGCTAATCAAAAGAAGAAGAGTTGGCTCAGTATAGTACAAGCATGATTGATTTAATTTTTTTATTTTACATTTCTGCATTCATGAAGAAAAAGTTTCGTTATGGATGTGATGTCAGAACCGAAATTTAAAGTACTACGTTCTTTGGAATCCTCTCAAGCAGTGGACTTTCACATTTGCCAAACCGCGCATTTAACCCTTTACCATAAAGTTGAACTGATTATCAATTCTCCTCGATGCCCACACTGCCCAAGTTGTGTCACATCTGAAGCTTACTGGAACTCGATGACATTATGCAGTTAAAAAGCAAAAACTATTAAAATGTCCCTTTTGTGCATAAATCTTTTCAAACTGAAGTTAATGTCAAAAGATGAGCATTAAAGTGTGTGTAAAGATTTGTTCGGTGTGTTCTTCTGAATGGTCACCCTTAGTGAATGTGCAGGCCATCTTTTAATCCTCCCTGTATTTAGTGATATAAATAAATCATAAATATTGCCTGTGATTTGTGATTTATCCATAGCACTTCCAACCAGGATTGACACACTAGTTTCTATAAATGAGGTTTGCAGTGAACGTCAAGAGAGGGTTCAACCCTCTCTACCCCAGGTCCACATCAAGCAACCTCTCAACCCCTCCTCATTTCCTGCCGTTGTGCCTGTTTATTAACGTTTGATCTGATAAATTTTTTCGTTTACCGCACCTGGTCTTGTGTGCTTGTTTTGAAGCCTGAGCATTAACAAAGCTTCCTCTCGAGCCTATCTGCCATGCTAATGGCTGGGTTTGATCAAAGCAAGCTCTGCATGATGGATCAGCCCATTTACTCCAGACAGAGATCATGCCAGCCTCAAGGCCTTGGAAAGATGACGATCTGACAAGGACATCTAAATGTTGGGAAGAAGCCCTACTCCCCCGCATGACAGCCATAAGGATGCAGCACTTTGTCCCTGCCTGCTTTCTGAAGCAAGTAACCCAATCTGGGTTTCAAAGGATATAAATAGAGCTGTGCTAAGAGGGGGAGGACTGGCCAAACTGACGGCCCGGTCAGCCGAGACATGACACTGCACAACAACCTGTGCCTTCGTCCAACCACATGCACACACACTCCAGCTCCTAACCGCCTTTTTTGGTCACATGCCTTCCATGCCTGTCGTGTGTGGAGTAGTGAGCAAAAAAGTTGGCAGTGGGCACCACCTCTCTGTGTGAGTCATGTTCAGTCCCTGATGGGCCACATGCTGAAGTTTGGACGGGACTGTGATCCTCAAAATGCTGGAACTTTCACTGGACCCTGTTCCTACTGGTCACTGCCAGAATTGGTTTTCACCATAGATAAACAGAGCTGTGAAGAGGGATGAGTATTAGAGAAACTGTAATTTGACCAATCCCATGACCCTGCTTGTAATGTCGCCTGGCTAAACCTTGACTTACTGCTGGTTCATAGCCTACTGGCTTTTTTGGAGGTTTGCTAGGTCAAGGTCTCTGGCGTGTGATCGCATAGCTTACAAGGCGGCTCCCATTCCATTTGTCTAATGGCTTATTTGGGCTTGTAATACATTTCAGTGGCTATTCCTGGAGTCATGTAATGGTCTTAAGGTTGAGGTTTGCCCAAAGCGGCTTAAAGCTGCTCTACACTTTCTAATCCTGTATTTAGATGGGAGAATCAGCCTCATGAAAAATACATTTTGCCTTCTGTCTTAGTAGTGATCAATAATACATTTTTCCTCTGGCCTTGTAAGGTTTTCTAAAGCTTTTTTTAAAGTGTCTTTTGCGTGCATAGGTCGATAGTATGTTACACATTTGTACTTAATTTTTTGTGTGTGCGCGCTTTTCCTAAAAAATGTGGTAAAGCTAGCTTAAGCCAGTTTATGGTGTATTTTTATTTTATTTTATTTTTATTCTGTCAAACCCAGTTCATGGTAGAAATGACACTGGAGATGAAAGGTGATGCAGGAGCTTGAGTTACCAACCAGACACACCCCATCTGTGTTTTCGGTTTGTCCAGAAGCCAATTTTAACATCCTAATGCTTGCTTCAAACATTTTTCTGCTAAAGAATCCTTGATTTATAAAAATAATAGTAGTAGCACAAATGTTTTAAGAATGAGAAATCCTCCTGAAAGGTTTAGTTCACCCAAAAATGGACCCTTATTATTTTAAAATTTATGTTTACTCACTCTCAAGTGGTTCCAAGCTTTTATGTTTTCGGCTGAACATAAGACGATATTTTGTAGAATGATGGGAAAATGGTAGACATTGACATAGCTGGGAAAAAAAATGCTACTGGTTTCTGTTTTTGTGTAAAATAGGACTAGGCAATTTGGCCTAAATTTAAATAATGATTTATCAAATATTTTTATTAAATTAGGGTCAATGAAGGATTATTTATTTATTTATTTTTTATTTTTTGGCCCTCATAGTTCACTGATAAGTTTTGTACAGTAAATATGCTCACATATTATAAATGAGAGATTTTTGAATGAGGGGTGCATTACTTTTTTTTTTTTACATAATTTAAGGAAACACACATTATCTGCTATCTATGATTATTTATTGAACATCAACGTTGAACAACTGAATTTAAAACACACATTGCCTAAAACCAACAGTCAATTTTTTTCTTATAAAAAGTGAAAAATATTTTTTAAGTTTTCCATATTAAAAGTAGAAATAAGGAGTATCTCTTCTAAATAAAATAACTCTTTTTATATCCTGTAAAGAATATTTTAAACATTTCTTGAATCTTCTGTAAACATATTTTAATGTAAATAATACAAATTTTATTGTAGTATAAAATATGCCGTCTCAAGGCACAGCTTCCTATCATCGTCAAATTAGTGCAAACGTGTGACGTGTAGTTAAATTTTTTTTGAGAGGTGTGCAGGTATGCAACTCCGAGAAGGCTGCACCGGATCATACCCATGTGTTCGACGCAGAAGTATAAATCAGCCTTAACAGAGCAGAGCCATGTGACTCCACACGGAGTAGGAAAATCATTTTATAAAATTGACCTGTAGAAATTTGATCTGAGGTTTTGAATGTCGATTTCAATTACTTTTAATTAATCACCCAGCCCTAGTGTAAAATATAAAAATTGTAATGTCGCCTAGCAGACCTTGATTTACTGTTGGTTCATAGCCTACTGGCTTTTCTGGAGGTTTGCTAGGTCAAGGTACCTGGTGTCTGATTGCAAAATATAAACATTTATCTTGTTTTTTGAATGAGCAGTTATTTCAGCCTCATGGCTAGGTTCTGTATTTTTTAATGGAATGAATGGAAATGGTGTATTTCTGTACCAATAACCTTTTAAGTGACATTGAAGTGTAATTGCTGAACCTATCGATCTAAACGTGGTAAATGTAACTTTTTTTTTTGATGACCCTTGATGAGTTAGCATTTCTATATTTTCATATTTTCCGTTACAGTAGCTTTTAAATCACATTGACACCAGTTGTTCAAACACTCAAAGTTTTACTTTTGCAGCCTTCGTCTTTAAGCCTCATTCGCACTACGAGTGACTCGCAGTCTTTCATTGCAAATGAGAATGAGCGACTTCCGGCAACTTCCATCTGTGCAAGTGACAGGGACCGTTGGCGACCAGGTGGGAGTGTCAAGTGATGCAACAAATTTGAGAATCCTTCAACTTCATGCATATGAAGAGCAACTTTCTTGAGCGACAGCCAATAAGAGCACTAGTAGAGCTCACATGATCCTCTCTTAGCTTCTGTAGAGGCCAGATGTATTCTCCCTGCTGTAGACCTACACAGACCTGCATTTGCCTGTCATGTCAGGCAGCTACAAAGTCGCTGCTAGTGTGAATGAGGCATTATATGTGAACTCTTTTATAAACATAGAGAATTGATGACGTTGTATGATGCTTTAATAACATTGTTGTCAGTTCTGGTGCTTTGCTCAAGTGTTTGGTTGGCTAATATCCTACCAGTTTGTGGATTAAATGGCCTAAGAATGCATTCAAACAGTAATGCCAAATGCACTTTATCTGCTCTGTTGTGATGGACATAACCCAATACTTTTTGTCTGATAAAGCAATCACTTTTTCTCTTGCAGACGGTGTCCTGAGCCATGGGGGCCTTCTTGGACAAACCGAAGACGGAAAAACATAATGCACACGGGGCAGGCAATGGTCTCAACTTTGGCCTAAGTAGCATGCAGGGATGGCGGGTCGAAATGGAGGACGCGCACACAGCTGTGGTTGGTCTGCCGCACGGCCTGGATGACTGGTCTTTCTTCGCAGTGTACGACGGTCACGCAGGTTCTCGTGTGGCCAACTATTGTTCCAAACACTTACTGGAACACATTATTACCAGCAGCGAGGATTTCCGCTCAGGCCCTGACTCAGTGGAAGGTGTTAAAATCGGCATTCGTTCAGGCTTCCTGAAGATCGATGAATACATGCGCAACTTCTCTGACCTACGTAACGGTATGGACCGTAGTGGTTCCACAGCAGTCGGTGTGCTGGTGTCCCCCGAGCACCTCTATTTCATCAACTGCGGAGACTCCCGTGCTGTGCTGAGCCGCGCAGGACAAGTGCGGTTCTCCACGCAAGACCACAAACCGTGCAACCCACGTGAAAAAGAGCGCATTCAGAACGCAGGCGGTTCTGTGATGATCCAAAGGGTGAATGGTTCTCTGGCTGTGTCGCGCGCTTTAGGGGATTATGACTACAAGTGTGTGGACGGAAAGGGCCCAACTGAGCAGCTGGTATCTCCGGAACCGGAGGTGTTCGAAGTCCCACGCGTTTCAGAAGAGGATGAGTTTGTGGTGCTCGCCTGCGATGGCATCTGGGATGTGATGAGCAATGAGGAGCTGTGTGATTTTGTGCGCTCTCGTCTGGAAGTGTGGGATGACTTGGAGAAAGTCTGCAACTCTGTGGTTGACACCTGTTTACATAAGGTGAGGAAATTACATCACATGTCTTAAAGGATATTTCAATCAAAAATAAAAGCTGTCATCAATTACTCACCCTCTTTTTTCAGATCTACTTGAGTTTTTCTTCTTTTGATGAAAAAAAAAAAAACACATTGATATTTTGATAAGACTTGCATAGTTTTTATTCCTTATAAATACCAGTTACCAACATTCTTAAACATATCTACTTTTGTGTTCAATAAGGATGCAACAATTATAGATTTTGGTTGTACGATTGTAGTCTGAGGAATAATCACAGTTTCACGATTATTATGCATTCATTAATTTCAAAACACTACTACTTAAGAAAAATCATGAAAACTTATATTTTAAAGTGTTATTTATTGCTGCTCAGTAACCAAACAATACAGCACAAAATAATAATAAAAAACAAACAATCCATTTCTTTTCGGACTTAAAAATAAGTGAAAAGTTTTTGGTATTTAAACAAGTAATTATTTTACACTGAATATAAATGACAGAACAATGAATGAATGAGTAAATAAATAAATAAGAATAACAAAAAAATGTGTCTAATGTCTAATAAATAGAAACTACATATTAGCTAAGGTTTTCCCTTTTATAGAGCAGAAATGTAGTCAAAGGCTGCTGAACCTCAGTCTGAAAAGCACTTTTGATCAACTATATTACAAAATTGTTTGGTATTTTCCTTTTTGTTTTTTTTCTTTTTGGAGTAGAAATCTATATATTCCATACAAATTATAAAGCTGACCGGTAGGGCTGGGCGATTTGGCCTAAAGTCAAAATCTCGATTTATAGAACATTTTAACTCCGTTACGATTAATGAACGATTATTTTATTTATTTATTTTTTCCCTTCATAATTTTTTTCCCCTTACAAAAATAAATAAATAATATAATCTAGATATGCATCAACGCTTTTGTATGCTTTCAACTGTTATTTCGTAATGTCTGTAAGATATCTGCGTGGTGAAAAACTATAGTAATTTATAATAAACATGTTTTTGAACCACATAGTAAAGTGTATAATGTGTACAAGAATACTTCAGCATAGTAAACTTTGTAATAAATACTGTAACGTTAGTGTAAACTGTGGTGCATTTGTGTATAATTATAGCGTACAGAACTGAAGCCTATTTAATAATTTATTTGTTACTACAGTTGTGTCGTACCACAGCAACAATGTTATTTATAATTGCTACTACAGTTTACAATTACAATATAATTACTACTACTACAATTACAATATAATTACTACTACAGTTTAATTCAAGTTATTATCTATAGTACGCTTCCAAACACTATAGTATTTAGTTTTTCATGTAGTGTAATAGCTTAAACAGTATCTACTGCCTCTGACAGGCAAATATATTTTAGTTCAGTAGAAAACACGGCCGTCTTCATGATATAAGGATCATGCCCAACATATGTGGTTATTTTCTATTTATATATCCTTTGAAATATGGTATAAATCGCAAAAATACAGACTTTCCACTGTCTCCCATTCAGTTTTTACTTCCTGCCCTCCGTTTGAATTTCACGCGTCATCAGAACCACGTGATTGAACAAACCTATATGCTCACATATTTCAAGTGAGAGATTTTTGAATGAAGGGTGTATTATTAAGGGTGTATTATAAGTTAAGGAAACACACCTTATCTGCTATCTATGATTATTTATTGAACATCAACGTTGAACAACTGAATTTAAAACACACATTGACTAAAACCAACAGTCATGAAAATAAATAGCTTGCACTTTTGATAACAAAATACATTATTTTCAGTGCTTTCATATTAAAAGTAGAAAATAAGCAGTATCTCTTCTAAATAAAATAACTCATTTATATCCTGTAAATAATATTTTAAACTGTGCATTTCTTGCATCTTCTGTAAACAAGTATTTTAATGTAAATAGTAGTTTTAATGTAATGGAAAATATGCTGTCTCAAGGTATCTCTGGCGAGACTTTCAATCATCGTCAATGTAGTGCAAAGTAAGGCTCAAGAACAGGCCCATCATCTTACTTGACCTTGACCAGAGATCAGATGTGGCCGCAAAAGTATAAATCAGCTTCAGACTTTAAAGGCTGATTTATACTTCTGGGTCGAGTGATCACGGTGACCCACAACACTTGCCTTACTCGTAGTCGTGCATTTATACTTCTGAGCACTGTTTGTGTTGTTGTTTTTATGTTCCTCTGTGTCGAGTTTCTTTGTGGTGTTTTGTTTTATCTGAATGCTTTCTTAATGTACAAGCAGTTAAAACTCGCTCCTTTAGAGGCAGGAACCAGCAGACCTGCTACAACTTTAATCTAAGGCCCCGTTTACACTAGTACGTTTTAGTTTTAAAACAGAGTTTTAGAATGAAAATGATCTGCGTCCACACTAGCGTTTTACCCAGCGTTTCTGAACAGCTATCTACACTAAAACGGTGATCACACACACACACTCTCTGGCATGCACTGCAGCGTGCTTTAAGCGCATACCCATATGAGAGCTGTCCTCGTCGAACTGTTCATCAAGGATCTCCTGCTGGATCTAATCTCACTATATTTGTTAAATGTGATATTTAATTCATCTTGTTGTCTATATCTAACTACATACTCCCTGACTTTAGTCTTTTAAATCTATTACTTGTTCTCAGGTAACGTGCTTTGGCTGAGCGCAAAGATAAGTTAGGTTAATATGCTAATTAATGTAACCGCGGACACAGATTCTAAACATTGACTGATTGCTTGCTTTTTCTTTATTGTATAAACTTATTGTGCGTTATACTTTTATAATGGTCATTATTAATTATTAAAACTGATATTCATTGTAAGAGAGGGTATGTTTCGTATTTTCAATGAAAATGAAAGGAGGCAGTAATGTTATAGGCTCCAATTTGTTATAAATATGCATGAAGATGACACTCATATTATGAAGCCACCTGACGCCTCAACATTTCTGATGTCTGTTAATTTGCTAATAATATCAAAATGAAAATAGGCAGTTCCTCACGTCATGTTTGAATTTTATTGTTAAGATAGTGAAACAGCGTAGCCAGGGTGATGTGAATGACTTTATAAAGTACACACTCGAGAGTTTGTTTTTCTTATCAATTTGTGAAGTCTGAACTTACAAGGAGAGGATAAAGACTGAACTGTGTGAAGGCTACTTAATATTGAGGAAAAAGCCCCAATCAGAGAGGCGAATGTCTGCAGCCCCACCTCCGTTTTCAGATGTCTTCGTTTTCCCCCATCTACACTTAAGACGGAGCAGCAGCGTTTTAGAATGAAAACGGCCACTCCACCGTTTTCAAAACGCTCTGTTTTCGGGGCTCGAAAACTCCAGCGTAGTGTGGACGGATGGCGTAACCGTAGCAAAACTTATGCGTTTTAAAACTAAAACGTATTAGTGTAAACGGGGCCTAAGGTAAACACAAAGCAAAAGTTTCCATCTCCCCCGCGGAACGACTCCACACTTGTGAACACTTGCTCCAATGGGCTCTCTGCTGTCCTGCTGCTCTCCGCGCCGCCCACACTTGTCAATGCTACCAAACTGACCAATCACAGAGCTTGTGGACCATATGAGCGTGCTCGACGCAGAAGTATAAATTCAGTCTTAACAGATTGAGGTCACGTGGCTCCACACACAGTAGGGTAAAAAGTAAAAAAAAAAATGACCGTGGAAAATTTTTTTGATTATTAAGTTCTGAATGATGATTTCGATGAATCGTCCAGCCCTACGGATTGGTCAGTTCTTGTCACATGACTCGTGGTATTCTTTCAAAGCTTGTGCGCGCTGCATGTGTGTTGCTGCCATTACGTGCACTCAAGCCGCGTGCCTCTATTGGAAATAACAAACTTGCGCGTTCAAAAGACTGGATATGTGAACAGTCCTTAGTTAACTGCCTCAGCCATAGTAAAAACCAGCCTTTAATCTAGTGTGTGCGCTTATTTTGTACAAGCTTGAACTTTAAACTAGCGCAGTTGGCATAATTTTTTGTTGCAGGAGTTTTGTTCTGTGCAGAAACGCGGTGCTGAGAAGGCTTTACAATTAATTAATGGTGACGAATGAAAATGCGGGTAATAGTGAAATTGGTTAATCATTGCATCCCTAGTGTTCAACAGAAAAAAATATAATTTAATGAATGTTTGTAGCTGCTTAAGGTTAAGTAAATGGCAATGATTTTGTAATTTTGGGGTGAACTATTCCTTTTTAAAAGGATAGTGCATCCAGATTTTAAAATGGTCACTTTTAAGGGCATAAAATTAACTTTTTTACTTGGTAGCACCGGTGCTCCCAACTTCAAATATTTAGAAGCACCAGAAAAAGCTTAGGAGCATTAAGGGATTCATTGTATTTGAAGACAACATGAATCAGGACTAACAAAAACCAGAAACGCTTATCTAACTAATTCTGTGATGACTTATTGATTTTTGTGCAGTAATTCCAAAATGAATGTCTAATAATTATAAAATATTAATGATGACAATAATACTAACAATGATTTACTTTTGTCATTATCATGCTGCTTGAATGCGAGTTATCTGCTATAAAAAGTCCTACTGTTTCTTCTTAAATTAATTTATGGTTTGCATCTAACAAAAACGAAGCATTCCAGTAAGAAATATTTATTTTGCACTATTGTTTTTAAATGCATGTCAATTGATTAAATAATATTTCTGCTACAAAGCAAACGAAAGATTATAACAAATCATTAAATTCAAGGCTGAAAGCTGCAAAGCAGTCATCAGTAATTAAATAGAAAAATAATATACATCTCAAGAAAGAATGGACAAAAGAAAGTAAGAAAGGTCTCACTTCTGCCACTCTTTAAAAGTTTTAGTTTAGTTTGTGTCATTGTAAATGCTCACTCTCGTTATGAGCTGATTTACAGTTTTCTTTGTTTGTGGAAAAAAGCAGGCGAGTCAGCCGGTCTATTATTGAGGATTCTTGCGATGACCACCGGCACAATACCATTCTTTGTTATGAGCCGCAGATTCAGTTCAAACTCAGTAAAGGCAAACTTCATTGGCGATGATGTGTACAGTATTACATTTTACATTTAGCGGACATTTGTGGTGAACATGCATCTATTGCGCTGTATGCAACGCATCAAGATTGGGGTCACTTTTTCCGAAAACACTCGATTGATTTTGGCTGGCGGATCAACATTCACTACATGATCGCTATCATCTGCGACATTATTTATACCTTTAGGTGGGGTTTGCAAACCTGTGTACTTTTCACTCTTCAGCCGCTTGCATTTCCCGCGGTCACAAAAACTCCCTGTCATCTGACAGAGGAAAGCCTTGAGTGATTGACAGCTAATATGAACCAATATAGCGGCAGGGAAAACCGATTCAGTAAGTTTTTAGAAAAAAAAACCAAACTGGTCACACTACAACCATTATATGGAGTCGCACAAATGCTCCTAAATATATTATCGCATAGGTTAAATTTCGGGCACATATGCAACCAAAATGGTCGCAATTTCGAGCCCTGCTGTTTACTCATCTCTATTAATTTTTACTCTCATTAAAGAAGCCAAAAATCTCATTTTAGTTGTTGAACTACAGAATGGTCTGATAAAGAACTTCTCTCGCTCTAGTGATCTCAACACTGTTTGTGCCGTAAAAATACTTTTGTTTTAAAAGAATATTTATGAAACTTAATACCTTAAAATGACAATTTACATAAAGCTACATAACATAGTTTATTGTATATCAAACAGGATGTAGCATATTGCAAAATAAAAGGAAAGAGTCTAACCATATGGTCATTACCAGATGCTAAATGTAACGTGTCTCTGTTGAGCACTTGTGTTTGGATTACTAAAAATGAATACTAGTACCAGGAAAAAATTACAGCCTTAATACCTACCAAGTGTCTCTTTTTCTGTTTTACATTAGTTGCACAGCCATATGAAGCTGAATCATGGAGTTTATGTAATTGTTATAGTCCCTCTAGTCTCATTAGACAGACCTGTTGTGTGTAAATTAATGATTATGTTAAATTACTTCCCTTCCCCCCTTGTCCACAACAAAAACCAATTAATATACTGCAAAACAAAATAAAAATAAATAAAAAAAAAATTATGTTTGTGTTGTCATCACCAGCCCTCTAGATGATCAGACAGCCAGTGTGTGAGTGAATGAGGTCACAGCTCTTGAATCTGGCATGGATTTGCTCAAGCTGATGTCAGGGCTTTCCATTATTAGTCTGTAACCTGCTTCTTGCCTTTTCATGATCTATGGCTCATATATACATTGGAAACTAAGCCTTTTTCCCTCCTTCCACTTGGAAGATGATTCTCTGCGAAGGTCTGTTTAGTGTCTAACTATGCATAGATGTCACAAATTTCCATCCGAGGTAAATATTGGCAAAAATGGAGGCAATGTAGATTTATAGTGGTTTACAATGGAAGCTTGTGGTGTTAAACACTCGCTTGACAAGTAGGATTTTGGTCAAGTGAACTGCCTTTTTTGTGTGTGTCATGTATCATCTTTTTTTTTTTTTTCCAACCAGGGAAGCCGCGACAACATGAGTGTTGTTCTAGTATGTTTCCCCAATGCACCGAAGGTATCAGAGGAGGCTGTTAAGAAAGAGGCAGAGTTGGACAAGTTCCTGGAGGCCCGTGTTGAAGGTGAGAAGCAGCTCTTGTTCGAGTACGAGACGTATGTTTTTGGCATTGTCCATCTAGTGTTTTCTAAAAATTCTTTATCTCAGACTTTAGTGTCAGCCATGGGGTTTGAAAATGCTTTCTCCAAGTACTGTTTAGATTACAGTCCGCTTCATCTCCCTCTGGTTCTTCTCTTTTAACATTCTGGCATGTTCTGGAAGTTCGTTGGATATTTCCTGGATGGGGAATATATTATTTCTGAAAAAGACACATCTAGTGTATTCTATTAGATGTGTAGTTGGGACAGCTGTGATAAAACCCTGTTTGGCGTTCTTTCTCCAGATGGATGTTATTTTTCTCACAGTGTGTCTATAAGTGGTTGTGTCTACACTGTTCTAAGGTTTCACTGCTGCAGTTATGGTGGAGGAAACACTCCAGGCCTCCATTAGCAGTTTGTTGCTCCACATGTGTAATGCAATTTTTGTTCTTTGCAGAATTAATGGAGAAGTCAGGGGAGGAAGGCATCCCAGATCTAAGCCACGTCATGCACAACCTTCATCCTGAAACCATCCCTAACCTGCCACCAGGAGGTGGTCTACCTAGCAAGTAGGGATGCAAAATTAAGTAACATTTGGGCTTGTTGTCCTCCATTTCACATGCAGTTACCATAATCTTGACTTTGGAATTGCAGTGCACATATCTGTTCTATTTTATAATGATACCCGGTTAATGGTTTAATTGTTTTATTGTAGAATTATTCCTAACTTTTTAATTTTGTTGATAGCAATGGCAATTGATATTGCTATAGATTTTTAGATTGATTGATCGTGTATATTCATATTTAGAATATAGTGATTGATATTGGATGTTTAGTTCTGTACGCTCATTTCCTTTATTTTTATGCTTAGGTAAGCTGTTTTAATTAATTCAATAAGATGTAAACTTGACAATGAATGTTAATTGTGTATATTGCATTGTTAAACAGAATATCAGTATTAAACAGTGATTTGTTAATTACTTTATTATATTACATATAAAATGTAAATATGGTAGGTAGATTTATGTAATTATGTAAAACATCATAGTATAAATATTGATAATAATGTCAACATATTATAACAGAGCTAAAATGCTTTTACTTATCTTCCTTTGTGTAAATAATGTGTGGTTTACGTAAAATTTCAAGTTGCTTTATAAATCAAATGACCCTTTATTAAATGGGTAGTTCTAGTTCCTTATTCTGATTGGTAGAACTGTGTTCTAAACTGTTGTAAAATGATCTACAAGCATACAACTGTTATGAGCTGATTTTTTGCTTTGTTTTATGTGCTATGTATATGGAATAACCATTTTATGAAAACAATTAGCCCCATGAAGCCATAGTTTACAATAAATTTAAAGCAGCTAACAACTTAATGCCTGTTAGCTGTCATCAATTTATTGAAATCGATGGCTTCTGGCTTTTTTTAATATTCTCACCAGTCTAATTTTACAATTTTCTCTCTTCTCTCCTTTTTTAGACGTAGTGTAATTGAGGCCGTTTACAACAGGCTAAACCCACACAGAGAAGAAGATGGGGTGAGTGTTTTCTATTGGTTTGATCATCAGAGCGATAAAAGCAAAAGGTCACTTGAGTCTTCCATTTACTCATCATTTTAAAATGCTTCTAATGTTTAATGCCTGCAGATATTTAGACACAACGTAGGTCAATTTGGCATTATCTCTTTGATGCATGCATTAACTCCCCTGATCATTTGAGGGTGATGCATTTAGCAAGTGATTAGCAAATGTCCTACTTACGAAAGTGTAACTGGTACTCAGAGACGGCTTTTTATATATAGGCCAAATTAAAGAACCAAAACCCACTCTCTTTAAGAGCAGTGCCTCTGCATTTCACTTGTAAATGCAAGGCTGTCTTTGTGCAGGCCTTGGCTTTGTTTGTCCGTCTGTGCTTGTGCTACTCTGTAATGGTTTGTATTTGTATGTCCACATCTTGATAATGAGTTGATTTCTCAAAGTCTTGTGAGAAGAGACCCAGGCTCCCGCATCATTTGAACACTCGCGTGTGCGCACACACAGACGAACACACATTCGTCACGACACGCAGCTTATATTGCCGCTCCTCAAGCGTGCTGCTTTCATAATGAAAGGGCAATGTAAGGTCATGGGCAGGTGGCCTGCTCTAAGCAGGGTCTCTTAACCTGCTCTGTCCACTGACACTGGCGTCTTGCACCAGGACAGCCAGGGAGGAGCAGCCGGTGGTGAGGAGGAAGAAGAGGGCAGTTCTGCCGCCGCTCACCTGCTGGAGGCGCTACGACAGTTCCGGGTCAGTCACAGAGGCGAATACCGCCAAGTGCTGGAGCAGGCGCTCTCCGCCTACCGAATGTCCTGCGGGACAGGTGCCATGACACGGACCGGCCCCCAGGAGGAACCTTCCTCGCCCCCACCATCCCCGGCCACTGAACCCCTCAGCACCGAAGAGGGACAGGATGAAACTGCCCCATCACCGTCTCCAGACAAGCTCTCTGGCCCCCCCACTGCATGACCCCACTAGTCCCCACTAAACCTAGCCCCACTGTCAAACCTCTTTCCCCAAACCTGCTCTCTGACCCAGATTGCTAGGTTGCTTTTGGCAGCGTTCCTTTGCAGAGCAGGTTTTTGGTTCTCTTTATGGATTGGTAATAGCACTTTGGGTGTCTGTCTGCTTTCGGTGATCTTTGCACACTGTAAAAGCTGCGTACAAAGGAAGTTTTGCGCAGAAACCTTATCACTAAAAACCTGCTCTGCAACTGCAAGTGAGGTTAACCTTGGCATATCCCAGCTCTGTCTGCAGTAAGCACTTTCACATATCTTTGCACTTAGCCTGGTGTTTTTAGAAAAGGAAACATGGAGGTATAAACTGTTTATAGGATAGTTCACCCGGATCTGGAACTTCTGTCCTTTTCTTGTTTGCATGCTACTCCAAACCTTTAAGAATATTGCAAAATACTCTATTTTTGATTTTTTTGATTTTGATTTTTTTTTATTATTATTATTATTATTATTATTGTTATTGTTATTGTTTTTAATATATTATTATTATTATTATTATTATTATTACTGTATTTTTTATTCTACTTTATTTTTATTTATTTTATTTTATTCCCAAAATCATGTTTTGGACTTCCATTGTGCAGATGAAAATTATTACAATTAGTTGTTGTGTGTGTGTGTGTGTGTGTGTGTGTGTGTGTGTGTGTGTGTGTGTGAAAAAAAAAGAGGTCAATGTCAGGTTTGCAATGATATAATGGTGAGTAAATGAAAACTTTTCATTTCTGGGTGAACTGTCCGTTTAAGGAAAAATGTGTATACTGTCCCTCCCACACACCTGAACGATTTGACCATCGCTGATTTACATCCAAAAAGTTTTCCCATGGAAAAGTTAAACTGTTTAAATGTGTGGACAATCTGGGCCGTGCCAACAATACACACAGCTGTTTGCTCTTGTGCCATGCAGTGCATGTGTACTCCATATACTGAGACTTCCCTAATCTTAGAAATAGAATTTTACCATACTGTAGTAAACATCAGGTACAGCTTGTATTGTGCTCTTTGTAGTGAGCTCGTCTATGTGTGTGTATGAATCATTCTTTTGAAATGTGAGATGACTAACTGCTCAAAAACAATTCCTTCCACCATTTAAAAGGGAACTCTTATATTGTGTGTGTGTGTGTGTGTATATTTGTGTATCTCTCTCTCTGAGTGAAAATGCACTGGCTTTATATGCATATGAGATTACAGAAGCCTACACAATCATTTGTTCGAGCAAAATTCTTATTTCTCCTGTTCTGTGCTGTTCTAGTCATCCAATGACTTTACATTTGCACTGTAAAAGTTGTTCATTAAAGGAGACAATACAGACTGCATTACCTTTTAGGAGAACTTCTTGCAATCTGCACATTAGCCAACACTGCTACATGACCATTCATGAATGTTTGTACTCTGCAGTATTTGCACAAGGGCTTCTTATCACACTTATTCTTACAAGCAAGTTCTTGAAAAGCGAGTTCAATTCTGACCACATGGATTTTGTCATATTTTAAGATCTCCCAGGCCCAAGTCTGCTTTTGCTTTGTCTTTTTTTTACTTTTTCTTTGGCTGATTTATTAAGCCATTTGAAGCTGATTGCTTTTGTTGATTTGAAAGTTAATGCATAATACAAACTGTGTAATCCTCTTAACCGTTAGAGTAAGTGCATGCATAACGCTGCCAATGTTATATTAAACTAATCGTACTAATATATACATGCTCAGCAGAATCGGAGAGCTTTATTTAATTGTCAATAGAGCAGTATTTTCAGCTTTGGGTTTTGATTTTTCTTCCGTCTGGGCAAATGTTTATATTCATTTTGTTTCATGCTAAAGTTCTTCAAAATAAATCAAATTCAACTATCAATATGTCTTTGCTGCCATTCATTCATTTTTATCGCTACGTTTGAGCCATTTCTTAGTGCACAGCACCACACAGAATGCCTGAATACAGGCCTTTTATGCATCTTGGCTAACATCAGGGTTTTTGTGGGGTCTTGTCTTAAATCTTAAATTATTTTAATCAGGTCTTAATTTTCCTTTGTTTATGTAAAGCTATCCAATTGGTCAGCATACAGTTGACATCAGAATTATTAGCCCTCCTTTTATTTATTTATTTATTTTTATTTCCCAAATGATGTATAACAGAGCAAGGACATTTTCGCAGTATTTCTGATCATATTTTTTTCTTCTGGAGAAAGTCTTATGTTTTATTTCGGCTAGAACAAAAGCAGTTTTACATTTTTTTTTTTTTAAATCATTTTAAAGTCAAATTTATTAGCCCCCTTAAGCCATTTTTTTTTTCGATAGTCTACAGAACAAACCATCATTATACAGTAACTTGCCTATTTGCCCTAACCTGCCTAATTAACCTAGTTAAGCCTTTAAATGTCACTTTAAGCTGTACAGAAGTGTCTTGAAAAATATCTAGTAAAATATAATTTACTGTCATCATGGCAAAGATAAAATAAATCAGTTATTAAAAATGAGTTATTAAAACGATTATGTTTAGAAATATGTTGAAAAAATCTCACCATTAAACAGACATTGGGGAAAAAATAAAAAGGCGGGCTACTAATTCTGACATCAACTGTATATCCAATCACCAACAATATCCATCTCAATAAAACTTTAAGCAAAACTCAATTTTTAATTAATACTATAACAAGTTGTTTTGCATACATTTAGTTTACTTAAACTTTTATTTTTAAAGAGTTGTTTTAAGTTAGTATGTATACAACTAGGGTTTGCTTGTTTTGACAGGTTATTTTAAATATTTGGCTAAGAAATGACAAAGTAGAATTAGTTTTTTTGATGAGGCAAATAAATTCTGCTGGGCCGTTTTAAAAAATCCTTAGTGTTAAGCCCTATATATGTCTAAAATTAATTTTTGATGGTCTTAAAACGGTCTTTAAGTCTTAAATTTGACTTGGCGAAACTTGCACCCTGATCATGATCAGATGTTTCGAAACATTCTTTTGTTACTTGTTCATATATGTGAACTTGTTAGTGGAATTTTGAGGCTTGAGGTAAGTGAGCTTCAAATGAGCATTATACAGTCTAAAGGCAGGGAAATGTATTTATTCTTTTACATTTAATTAATATTTTATAGAGATCAAGCACTAAATGACAAGCAAACAAATTGTATAACTGATCCCTGAATTGGACATAAGGTTCCTGATTGCTTTAATACTGGTCCAACTTGATTGTGTTATGACAACCAAGTCCTATGGTTACCTGCACTGACCTAGTATCTACTAGTCAGAAGATATGGGAAAAATAGCTAAGTTTGCTTATAACTAAGCCCTCATAGAATCTAAGCACAGAAATCAGCAGATTTCTGCAGGATTACTGCAGATTGTTAGCCCATCATTGGATTTTTCTTGTGTAAATATTTATTCAGTTTTTAAATTAATTCCACTAATATTGTTGTGATTATAATAATAGTAATATTAAAATGTTCATATGATTATTTACAATACAGTTTGTATATTAATATTCTCTGTCCTTTAGTAGATCTATTATATGAGAAACTTTGTTTACCAAATAAGTGGATCTAATTGAATTTGCATTGTAAATAAAAGTAAAAAATGTATTTTATATTTCATATATTAAGTTTTTAGTTACGATACTTTTAAAATCATTCTGCATAAATCTGCAGATTTTTTTTTTACAAAATTCTCAGCAGAAATGCCAAAAAATGTCAGCAGATTCTGCCTAGCCCTACTTATAACTTGTCTTTTACATATGGTGCAGTACACAGTGTTCTGGTTTTTCTAGTAAAACGCTAGATTTCTTGAAGGTACAAAAAAGTTCCCGAGCAGTGCCACTTTGTGGTAAAAATGTGTAATTAAGATGCAAGTAATGCTTAAAGTTTTTAATTCATTCCTACCCGTTTAAAAAATAATAAGAATTATAATAATAATAATTTTGTGTGCCCAAAAATCAGTGATACCAATTATTCGATACACCGTTAACAATTTCCTGTACAATCTACTACAGTAACTTACTGGCAGCAGTTCACCAGTAACTTACTGTAAATCAATTACAGCCAAAATACCATATTTACATTTACAGTATTATTAATCTTGCTGAATATGTTTACAGTATTGTATATCTTTACTGTAAAATATACAGTAGTTTTCACAATGCAACTTTGCAGTATTCAAAATACAGTAACATACTGAATAACCATCCTACAGTAAATACAATTCATAATACAGTTTAATACTGTGTAATTTACAAAAATCCTTAAGTGTAGTCAATTGAACTTGTTTGCCATTTTAAGTTTAATTAAAACTTTTTGAATAACTCCTAGAATGTTGGTCTGATTTCCACCAAATTTAGTTTCAGTTAAGTTAAATTCTGTTAAAAATATAGATCTATTCAGTTGAGATTTTATCAGGTTCAGAATTCTAATTTTTTGTGTTTAATTAGTTTATTTAGACCAACCCATTTATATTAAACACGCTGACAAATAAGATGGTGTTTCACAAAGTTCTATCCATGTTTGTATCTTTGTATTGATGTCAAATTTTTGTCCACCCACACTGACCACACCACATCAATTACGTTTTTGGGGGGGTGCTGGATGTGCCATCTAAATATACATATTTTGGTTATTATATGTAATGTTATTGGTTAGATTTTGCATTCCCTGTAGGTTGAGGATTTAAAGTTACTGTTCAAAAGTTTGATGTCCGTTAGATAACTTATGCCCATTATGGCTGCATCAAAATTATTTATTTTAGTATATTAACAATCTATTTTGTCTGGTCAAAGCTGAATTTTCTGCTCGTCAGTGTAACATAAACTGTCAGAAATCATGTCAATATGCTGATTTGATTCTCAGATTATGGATTGGTTCTTTTATGGAAAAAATCTATAACAGTTTAAAATAATGGTCCATTAGTTAATGTATTTACTAACATGAATCAACAATTAGTGATACATTTATTATTGTATATATTCCTCTTTGTTAACATTTGTTAATGTTATTTAAGTTCATGTTAACTCATAACTCATGTTAACAAGCACAACTCTGGATTTTAATAACACATTAGTTAACACAACACATTAGTAAATTCTCAACTGATTAAAAAATACTTTACAAAATTCTTTATACTTTTAGTTATTGTTAGTAAATACATTAATTAACATTAACTAATGGACCATTGTTCTAAAGTGTTACCAAAAATGGTTCTGTCCTCAAACATTTGAATGGTAGTGTCTTCCCTTTTCCATCAGAAGTAGTTAAAGTGTAATAATCTTGTTCTTTCGTGCTTCATTTACATTACATGGTTCTCAAAAAAAATGTAATCTTTCTTTCTCTCCTTTTCTTGTCTCTCACACCCTCAATTGTTTCTTTTTTTATTTTCACCTTCCTAATTCTCACATAGTGAGTGATGCCTTTAAAAAAAATATATATAATTTTTTTTCACTGTTTGCTCATTTCTTTCCCTGTCTTGTTTTCTTCCTATGGCAGAGCGGAGGAGACCTTGACGATCCCTGGTAGCCCCTGAGCAGCCGGCAGCTTCTGAATCCACATGAGAATGTCCTCAATTCACACAAGAAAACCCTTGCTCACACACTTTGTTTGGTTTCGATTCAGAGAGCGTCATAGGAAATGTTTAACGACAGGTCTGGGAAAACACGCGCTTGTTTTTAAGATGAAAAAAAAAACTACAGAAATGTTTTTTGTTTTGTTTTTTGTTTTTTTTTAACGGAATTGTTTGGTAGATTTATTATTACTCCCCTCACCCCCCTCCCTCCCTCTTGAAGTCGTCGTCGATTGTGAATGACGTGACTGCTTGAGCAGAAGTTGAAGGATATGCTAGTTTGTGGGCGTGTTCTTGGCTGGAGGAGGGCGGGGCCGGTGAGCCCTGAGAGGGAAAGGGACCCTCATTCAGACACTGCTCTATTTCAACCCCTTCACACCTCGCATGTGCAGCTTTTTGGAGGCATGATCTCAATTCTTGTTCACCTTTTCTGCCATCCCGCGCAACTCTTTCGGTCTCTACCCAACCAGCTGGACACAGACATGTAACGTACCTCTTGTGGATTTTCTTTTCTTGGATTTTGTTTTGTTTTGTTTTGGGGCGAATATCTTCTGGTGTCATTCGTTTTGGTGCTTGCTGTTAAATGCGAAGACTTAAATGTTTAAACTAAATATTCTAGGACACTCATCTTGACAGCAGGAGCAGGCCAAAATGGTGGGAACTTTATTTGGAGGAACTTGTCACACTGACTTCCTTGTTCAAAAAAAAAACTGAACTCCTCCATTTTGTTTTTCGATTCATACACGTTAAGTTTCTCCCAACAGCTTGCCTTCTGGTTTGTGGTTTTTCTCTAACAAAAACACTCAAATAGTTTCCCTCTCCATCATTTCTATATTTTTTTGATTACAGATTATATGGTGTAATTGGTATTGTTTGATTGCACTCACATTTGATGACGAAAAACAAAGGAAATACTACAAAAAAACAAAATGACTATATGAAAGAGAAACTATGAGAAGGTAGTTAGAGTATTTCTAAAGTCAAACTGCAGAAATATGTATGTGTATATAGCTCTATATATATATTTTTCTCCTTTAACAGCGGAGCGAAAGAGTGGAAGGGGACGCTCTCTTCGGACTGGCTGATAGGTACTTGAATATTGATTATGAGTGGATTAATTTTTATTTTTTTGGTGATCCTTAATGTAGGATTGTTTTTGAATTGTGCCTGTAAAAGGTGAACCATGCTGTAAGGGTGTACTTACAGGACAGTTGGCTATATGGATGAATGTACCCCTTATTCACACTGATATTCGTACGTATACCTTCACGGACCCATTTGTACATGCTTATGCGTAACCCTTTCATTTATCGTTTGATTAGCTTCGTCATATACATTCACGCTCTTAACTCGATTTACTTCACACATGAGTTTTGTTTTTGTTCTGCCCTGTGACATGCTTTGGAGGCCTTCGTTTTGTTCCTTTCCTCCCCACTTTTTGTTTGTTTATTCATCGACTTCACCTGCTCTGGTGTGTAGCTTTAAATGAGTGTTTAATTGAATTTTATAAGATGATTGTTTATGTATGTATATATATTTTTGCAGCCCCCCTCCCCTCCTGGTACACACAAATCATAGCCATATGCTGAATAGATTGAGTCCGTTTCCAGTCGAGATGGTAAGAGATATATTTGGTGCGCTGAGTGCTCAAATGCGTTGTCTATATCAACACTTATTCAATAACTGAGACAAAGTATTTTATTTATTCCACGTCTGCTGGCTTGAGAAGAGAGGGTTTCACCAGAGGGGGAAACTACTGTCCTGTGTGTTTTGGAGAGTGTGATTTAATTATAATTTTTTTTCTTCTTCTTGCTCTCACGTCCTTCCTCTATTTCTCCTCGGATTCTCTCTAACCACCCGACGAGCCCATGTAATGAACGTCCCCAGTATGATGTTGTGATGTTTCAGTAGCAAACAGTGAATATGATCTCTTCTCCTCAATAAAGGATTGCTAAAGTTTGATGTTAACACAATGGCTTGCTTGAGTAAAATGTTGTCACCCATAATATTTTATGAGAGGGGTGAAATTCGGTGTCACACTCGGGACACACTCCTATTTGGTGTTTTTTATCGATGCCGGAGATGTTTCTGTGAAAGTGCAAGACTTTCTATTTATTTGCTAGAATCCTACAGTGTCATCTGCCTTTTTCAGTGGAGTTAGTGGGGAAAAAGAATACATAATTTTCTTTATAGAAGTTTTTGTTGGAGTTTTAACCCTTAAATCAAACCAAACAGCACTTAGGTGAATTATAACATTGAAAACGCAAACTTCTTTTTTTTGTTATCTTATCCTGCATTTCTGTTGCTAATTCCAAATGGCATTTTAGATTAGAGTAACCAAGATTTTCGCAGAGAAACAGTTCACCCCAAAATAAAACGTCCTCACTATCTACTCTCATCTAAGTGCGTTAATAAATTTTTTTCCTCTGTTGGACACAAAACAAGATATTCTTGAGAATATTGGGAAAATACAGCCATTAAAAAACATCTATTTTCTGTTGTGTTCATCAGAAGAAAGAAATTTAGGTTGAGTAACAGGTTTGGAACAAGTGGAAGATGAGTAAACAAGGATAGTATTTTCTTCAGTTATTAGTTTTATATTAAAGGGCACCTATTTTACTCAATCTCCACCTCGGCTGCGTCAGATAAACAGCACAATGACAGATATAAAGGAAACCGATCTCACGTAACGTTTGTGAGAAATATGACAGTAAGAACTTTACCAATGATTATTTGATGTATTTATTGTAGTTGTAGTTAAATTAGTTAAATTATTGATGTAGTTAATTCAAGCCTTTCTGCAACGAGTCACACACAATGTTGTTACAAAGTTCATGTACACCCAAAAAGACACATGTCTAAGGGTGCTTTCACACCTAGACTTTTGTTCCGGAACCTGGCGCGTTTGCCCAGTTAGCGCGGTTTGTTTGGCATATGTGAACAGGCCAATCGCACTCGGATCCGCGCCAAAGCAATCGCTCCGAGACTGCCTAAATGAGGTGGTCTCTGCTCGATTGAAGCAAACTCTGTAGCGGATCGATTGTGAGAAAGCGATATGATCCGAGCCTGTCTATATCACAGTGCTTTATGAATATGTAATAGGCATACGGCTATATGAAGAGAGAATTATGAGTAGGGCGGGAGGTCATTTCAGACATCCCAAGTCTCCCGGAAGTTCCGGGAGTCTCCCGCAATTGCACAGAGACTCCCGGATGCCTGCAAACGAGTGATAATCTCACGGAAATCGCGCGTCTCCCTCCTGGTCCTCAAAATACGTCACGCACCATTCTCATCACCCCTCCCCAAGGCATCCCTCCTCGCTCTTCAGACATGTCACGCGCACCCTGTCAAACACCACCAAACCACCCCCGACAGCTTAGCGGGACTCTTCAAAATAAACCGTGAAACTGACCAATGTGAGGACAGTTTACTCACACGTGACTTGTTTTAGCTATTTTGGTCTGTTTAGAAACTTTGCCGTGTGAAAGCGAACCGCACCAACAACAAAGAGCAACAATGTAACAATTTTAATTCCTGTTTCGGAACAAATGAATCTATTCACTAGTGTGAAAGCACCCTGACTCGCATTTAATTTTGCAGTGTTTTTGCACAGCAAATGTGACAGCATACACGATAATGTCCATTGCGGTTTGGATATCCATCATATTAATGTACAAAATAAACCTGATTTAACGTCCACAAACCGGGATTGCAACTCGGGATCATCTTCTTTACATAATTGAACTGACATGATGCGGCTGTGGTGATAAAGACAGTAAAATCACTGTAATTCATTTAAACTTGTAAAACTCATTCTTGATCACATTTGATGACGTCTGATGATCACAGAGAGCTGAACAGATCTTTTAATCACAGTAGCTTTACACACGTCCTGTCTTGTTGATATAATTATATTTGTTACTACAGAAACATGTTAATATGCTGCTATCAATCAATTTGGGGGGCGGGACAACTGCACTCCTACATGACGTTGCGGTGGGCCTTGAATAGGAGGGATTTGGATCCTATTTTAACATCAGGAAAAAAATGTACGTTTGTGTTTGATTTATTGTTTTTATCACTTCAATATGACTGTGGACACACTGATGATTTTTATCATAGGTGCCCTTTTATAGTTTTTATTTATTTATTTTTTGTACTGTATGCATTCCCCAACCCACCCCATAAAGTAAACAATAATAGAAAAATACAGAATATGATGATAAAAGATTGAATAGGGAAAATGGATTTACTGAGTATCAGTATCTAATTGACCGTTTGAAGAAAAAAATGTTAATACAAAATTTATTTAATGCTAAATAAATAAATACTTGCTTTGAGAACCTTGAAAGTGTCATTAAAAGTCATAGTTGTGGAGAAAATATAGGCAATTTTTACTTGCAGAATCTGACTAGCACTTTATTAGCATATAACTAGAAGAATAAAGTGCAGTAAACCAACCGCACCGTGAAACATTTGTGCAAGAATGTTCATGACTATAATAAATTATACAGTTTGCAGGTTTAAATGGACTGTTTAAAGCAATACTTTAATCCCTTAAATGAGATGACACTTGATTGATATATACTGTATTATACATATAGTTTGTCAAGATTAGTCAAAGTCAGCTTTATTTGTACAGAGAATCTAAATTGTGTTGCTCTCAGACCCTGGGCGCCTAACCTATAATATTAATACAAAAATGTAAAATTTTAAGAAGAAATTACAATAATAATAAGTATTATTTTTGTGTGAATGAAGTGAGAACAGCTGAGAAACGGTGACTAAAACAGTCACCTCAATAGCTTAATTACATCTGTGTGTAATATAACTAAAAATATAAGTAACAAATAAAAAACTGTAAACAATCCAATTACGTTTAAGAGCACATGGCAAGGAGTGCAAACCAGAGTTGTGTAGATGCAAAGCAGTATATAGTGCAAAAAGCTTGTAAATATGATAAAGTGACAGCGTCTTAATAATATACAGAGAGGTATGAGGCATGAGGCAACTAGCAGTCCAATGTTACACAAAGTGACCAGTAAGTTCAGGTTTAGACAAAAATATATGGGACATTCTACCAGAAACGTACATTTTCACTCATAAAAACGTGACAGGGCCTGTCCTTTTAAGCTTGTCCTCAAAAAACAAATCATGTAAAAACAATCATAAAATAATACAATTCAATGATAGAACGCTTCCTTGATCACTGTCAGCTTTCTCATAAAATGTCACTTGCTCTGAGTAATAGCCTTAAGGGTGTATTGCACACATTTTATGTTACGTTTAATGTGTCAGGACTGACAGAAACATGAGGACAATTGTAAAATAGTATTTATTTGTAGGATTTTTTAAAATAATTTTGTGTTTTTTAATCAATTGATATGAACGATAACAACTCAAACTTGCTATTTCTGAAGTTTTTTTTTCTGTAAATAATAGTTTTTAGCATAACAAAACTATTAAAGCTGTATAGGTTCAATTGGGTTGAGGATGAGGACACACAGGGTTTGTATATTTGTAAAGTGTTTTTAACAAAGAACAAAAATCTGAGAACCAAATAAATGACATTCCTTTACAGAACAACTCACAGACATCAACCATCAGTCCATTTTAGAAATATTTGAAATGAAATACTTTTTATTCACTGTATTTGGTTTTATTTCAGGGACAGATAATGTACGTTTCTAGTAGAATGTCTTATGTTTTAGGTTTTTAAGGGGTTATGTGAATCATTTATTTAAGTTTCTTCTGTTGAAAAAATGCTGGTTGTTTGGACCTGTTGACTTCCATAATTGTATTCCTACTTTGGAAGTCAATGGATGCCAGCAAATGACATTCTTCAAAATATCTTTTTTATTCAACAGTAGAAATAAACTCACAAAGGCTTAAAAGTAAACAAGAGGAATAAATAAAGAGATCATTATAATTTTTGTGTGAACTAACCCTTTAAATCCAGTGTATTTTAGGTGTGAATGGCTATGTCAGTGGATCGACACAAGAGGGCGTAATAACTGAGCTGAAGAAGCATATCCTTCAATAGACTTTAGCAGTATTAAGCTTTCCCTCTCCAGTATTTACCATTAAACTTAAGTTGAAGTTGATTTCACTGCAGATCACCAAAACATGGTTCAGTTTTAGTGGCAGTGGTGCATTTCCTCTTGTGGAATATGAATTTCTGAAGCCGAGAAGATCCTGTTTCATTAAGAGGATGTATGTCAGTGTGTAAATGAAGTGAGAACAGATGAGGAACAGTGACTGAACACCAGTCACCTCAATAGCTTTATTACATCTGTGCTTCATTACAATGTCTAAATCTCCCTAATGATCCCGAACAGACTCACCCCCATCTGAAAAGTGTCCCTGTGTGGGTACATAGTATTGTTTTCCTGGATCAGGATGCCAAACGCATGGATTAAGGTAATCCACACTCATCAGGCTGAAGCGGTGGGGAACTTGACTGGGTGGTGGACAAAACTCTCAGATTTGTGGATTGGGAGATTAAGGGCGGTTAGATGACGGTTAAATGGTCTGAAAAGGGTCACAGGGAAGCTAGTTTAGTCGAAACACCTGTTAATTGAAGTGGAGATGATTTGACTTTTTCACTGTGTGTCAAAATAACATTGTTAAACGCTTGGTGTGCAGTACAGCAGGAAGTACTGGAGCTGTAGATTTAACCCAACAGTTGAAGAAAAGGGAGGGAAATTAAATATTGAAGTCAAAGACCTTAGAAACCTGTTTCTGACTCCATTTTGTTTACATTTTTATTCAAAAACGACATTCCAAAACAACGTGTACTTGGAGTAAAATGTTTATTTGCATTAAAAGATGTGAAAGTGGTGTCACAAATCACACTAAACAATTCATTTGTGAGCTGATTTGATTCAAAAACTCGCTGTTTCAAATGATCAGTTCAAAGTCTCCAGTTAAAAAAATGAATAAAATAAATACAACTAAAGACAATGACGTCCAAAACCACTCCATTTTTGGACCCCATTGACATTAATTGTGTTTATTTGTTTCGAATCTATCACACTTTTTGTTTTCAGTTTTCATTTTTAATAAACTGTGCCAATAAGTTGGCTGAACCATTAAAAAAACATCTAAAATTAGTAACTACAACTATATTGATGACAGCATGAAACAATTATTATTTTTTTCGTTATTTACCACCTGAGAAACTAAAAACATTTGATAGCGAATCGTATAGGTGTTTCCCAGTTATGGGTGGCAGCTGGAAGGGCATCCGCTGTGTAAAACATATGCTAGATAAGTTGGCGGTTCATTACGCTGTGGCGACCCCTGATTAATAAAGGGACTAAGCCAAAAAGAAAATGAATGAATTATAGCCAGTCAGAATACATTAGCTTTTAAAGGGATAGTTCATCCAAGAATATCCATTTACTCCATCTTTATTTACCCTAAACATGTTTGTTCATCTGTTGAACACAAAAGAAGATATTTTGTAGAATGTAAAGATATTCTTAAACATATTGGCAAAACGCAGCTATTGGAAAAAAATAAGTATAGAACGCAATAGATTTTATTTTTTTTTTTTAAAGTATTTCTCCTGTTGTGTTCAACAGAAGAAATGAAGGTTGAATAACTGGTTTGGAATAAGTACTTAAAAAATGTATTATTTAATGTCTGCGTTCCTCAATCCTCCCCAATAAATTAAATAATAACTAAATAATACAAGATATTTTGTAGAATATTGATGGGTACTGTATGTATGTAGGTAGATATATATATATATATATATATATAAAAACAACAGAAATGTAATGCCGAAAAAAATTATTTTTTTTTTGTATGTGAGTGAATGGGCTGCACTGTAGAAAATACACGGTTCCACATTATTCATTCATGTTGTCCCAACTGAAATTGATTAATTACAAAACAAATTTAAGTGGATTGAATATAAAACAATTATGTTGTCCTTAAAAATCTCAAGAACTGTGCTGTTTTAGCTCATTTTAAATAATTAGTTTTTGTTTTGCGTGTGTAATGGTATACAATCTTAACTAAGAAAAACTTTGTATAAAATACAAGAACATTTTTAAGTTTGATTACTTTTTCCTTGAACGCTATGCTTTTAAGAAGACATTTCAGAAAGTTTAAATATGGTAGTGCAAAGGTCAAACACATTATTGTACGTTTTCTAATGTTTGAATGGTCTAAAATCCTTCTCAAACAAAAGCAGCTCAATGCCAGATGCAAATCTCATCTAAGAAGATCCACTCATAGAAAAACCAACACAATCTCATGGCAATTTGTTACGTTTTGATTTAGTGGCTAATTTTTAAGAATTTGTATAATCTCATTTGTGCGATTTAGTATGATTTGCTTATCCCCCAATGACGGTTGGGTTCAGGGACAGGGTTGGGTGCCATGCCTCCTCTTTAAAATCGTATAATTCATATGATTTAACTTGTACGAATTCATACAAATTAGCCACTACACTGAAAAAAAAACATCAAAAAGTTATGTTTCTTCATTAGATTAGATAACAAACACGTTTCAACTTTTAGCTAACAAATTACCTTAAGGTGTAGCCAACAAAGTCCCAATCTCATTATTTCTTGTGCTCTTTCAGATATCAACTATGTAAGTTTAGCATCATCACATGCTACACCCTGCTAACATACCATGACTCGTGTGGGTATAGAGTTCTAGTGTGTGTATAGAGCAGCAGGGGTCTGAGCGGCTGATGGAGAGGGTGGGTGTGAGGGGGTGTTAAGGATTACCCCTTTTCCAAAGCCTAGTTACACTGCAGAAGTAAATGAGCTGTTGAAAGAATGCACAGCCGTACGTCCCGGGGGCCCGAGCTTAACTGCCACCTGATTGGTGGGATTACAGAGGAAATGAGAGGACAGAGCAGGGGACCGAGAGCCAGGTAATTCAGCTCTAATTAACCACATTCACCAACTGGCCTGTATTCTTCCCCACCTTTCCTTCATTCCTGCAGGATTTGTACCTGTTGAGACACTGTTGCACTGTACATTCTCAGACACCATTGTTTGGTAGTGGTAACTAAGTTTGATTGCTTCATTACTGTACTTAATTTGGTTCTGATAGTATCTATACTCTATTAGAGAACTTGTGTATTATAAAACTTTTACTTCACTAAATTCTCAAACAAAAAATCTACTTGTTACTCCACTCTATTTGCGTGTGCCTCACACAGGTGAGTGGACTTGACAAGCCACCTGTAGAAAGCACACTCTTTCATCTCTCTGACACTTTAATCGACACTAGTGTCTAGGCATGGGACGATAGGGCTGCACAATTCTGGCTAAAATGAGAATTACAATATTTTTTGCTTACACTGTTAGATGTAAAATAAAGGTTAATATGAGCTATTGTTATTGCTCAAAAATATATTGAAACAACAATAATATGAGGCCTATCTGTAGGTCTACTATTAGGTATACTATTATTACTTGTTATTTACAGACTATGCAGGTTCTGTTCACTAAAGTAAATCATTGGTGTGCACGCGTCATTGACTGTAAAAGATATGGACGTAGTATCTGTGATGTCACCCATAGGTTTCCGAAAAACCCAATAGAAGCTACCAGTAGGCGTGGTCAACCATCGCCATTTTGTTCATCACGCAGAACGGGGGATACCAAACAAGGGCAGAGAGGCAGAGCGTGAGTGGAGCTACAGACGCCTATCATTTTGTTAGACAGGCTTTTTTATGGTAGAAACGCTTAATACTTCATTACCTGCAACTCGTTTGTGTTCTGATCATGTGCTTGGTTGTACACTATATCAATAAAGTGTTTAGACTTTTAAAAACACTGTTGTAATACATTGAGCCACTAAACATTGTTCTTATGACGTTTTTGTAAAAAAGGAAAACGCGAATTACATCTAAACACTTTATATATAATAAAATATATAAAAATATAATATATATAACAAAAAAAAGTTATTTTTTAGCCACATATTTTAAATAAGGTGTCAAAAATAACATAATGTCTGTGAATCTAGAATTTAAATATTTAAAAATTGTTAATAAATGTATAATGAGCAAAATTCAGTGGTATGTAAACAAAAAGAGTAGTATGGAAAATGTGCAGGTATTTTATCGCAAAACAAAAGGTGGCTGACCTGCCGCCTAACAGCAAACTATGCAAATCACTTCATTTTTTTTGTCATGTTGTACCCAAGTAATTGTCTGCTTTCAAGATGTTACAATCAGACTTTCTCTTTTAGCCTCATAATTTGATGTTGCCGTCATGCTGCCGTCTCTTCGCTGTAATGGTTGTTACCAGCTTACGGGAAAAAAATAACGTGCTCACAACATCCAATCAAATAAGAGAACCTGAAAAACAATATGGTGCTATCACATCAAAAAAAAGGGTAGCATTTAAAGGCTTGAAAGCACAAACTGTTTCTAGATTTTTATTTATTTTTTGCACGCAATTAACAAATAGTCGCAGGCAAATTAAACTTTATTGACAAGGCAGCACTGGCCCAATCGGGCTAGTAATGATCCTGTCTACTGTCCCGAACATCTCTCACGCTGGCCCCGGGCCATCGGGCAGTCCTTATTGTTAAGCCCTGAGATATGGTATACAAATATATAGTTTCACTTACCTGGAAAACGAGGCCACGTGAATGGTTTGTGAGCACAATTAAGTGCACACAGCATGCCATATCATCTGATAATTGTAAGAAATAATTCAATTAGCCGGAATCAGCTGAGGTAAAGTGATTAAGAATTAATATAATTTAATATAAAGGAAACGGATGAGTTCTAAAAATTCACCCCCCTCACTGTTGTCATGAAGGGTAATATTAGCTATATGAACCAAAATCGTTCTTTGTATCAGGCTGTAAACACCTTTTTTCTGCTGTAAAGTTGGACATTTTAAAAGTGGGGTCAATAGAAATTTGCTCTATTATGGAGTCAGGACTAGCGTAATTTCGATAAATTGCAGTTTCAGTTACTTCCGTATTTGCTTCGAGTGAGAGCGGGAGGTTGCTGCTTAGCACGCGCATCCTCTCAATAGTAAACAAACTCCTCTCGGTAGTTAAAAGCGCGTCAGCTCCTGTGTGATTTCACAGCCACGAATACGTCATTATATTAAGACAGAAATTACATTTTGAGGTGAATTCTACATCATAAATACAGTATAGGACACTTTTAACACCATGTTGCTGAGCATTGCATATAAAACAATGTTAGGACTTGTGCGACCACCTTTAAGCTTACTTCCTGATGTTGAAAATATAATTGGCTGAATCATAGAAAAGCTGAATTAGGATCATGTGTAGGGTCGAATCGAGATTGCAGTCTTTTTCGATTAATCGATCAGCCCTTTAGGACGATAACCGTTTTTGGTATACTGTGGTTTGGAAAAGTCAAGGTTTTAAAATCGCCAAAGTGTTCTGTTATACCATTCCTTTGGTATATGTAAGATATGGTATATGCAAGATATTTTTAAATGTTTTTTTTTTTTTTTTTATAAAGACAACAGGACAACAAACATGCCAATAAATAAATATAAAATATTTAGTAAGTTTAAAAGCTAAAACTTGCACTGTGTTTCACTTGTAAGGGCTCATGCCTATATGCCCCAATCCCTTAGAACGGTTTACCTTCCAGAACGACAACTTCTGTTTTGGGATGTAGAGGTCTAAAAAGCCTCTTGTTGGAATACACTTCTGAGTCATCCTAACGAAACAACTGAGGTATGCCTTTGTCACATTTTTTTGTTTGCTGGTTGACACGCAAAAAACATGCACCTTATTTTTATAATTGTTTATGCACGTTTGTATGTATTTATACCTTTCATTTTAAAACTGTTTTTATTTATAATTATTTTAATCTTTAATGGATAGAACTGTGTAGAGAATTGACAGGAAATCATGGGGAGCAGAGAGAGGGGAAGGATCAGCAAAGGACCTCAAGCTGGGAATCAAACTCGGGTTACCATGAGCACCTTGGTGCTATACGTCGACGCACTTAACCACTAGACCATCAGTGCCGACCTTGTTTTTATTTATATCTTATTTTATAAATATTACATTAGTTGTCTAAAGAAAAAATAATAAACATTTACAGGTAAAGGCAAACTCCTCATTCTATGACATCAAACAAGTTCACTGCGCATAGGATCATGGGTTCCTGAAGTGTCTATCAGTTGCACCATTCAAAATCCTTAATTCCAAAGGACTCTTCTAAATGGCTAGTTTTGAGTACTTCAGTATGGAAAGACACTTCAATATAACGGTCATGTTTGTTTTCACTCTGAAGTACCATTTGGAGCATAATGTATCGGGTCTGGAATGCACTGTTGACATTTTTACCAAAGTAATAATGTTTTATCAGGACACCTGTGCTTTTACTCAAAATACTTGGTATATTTAAGTCATCATTAACCTAAAGTCATCTTTATGCTCTATAAACAAAAAAATAAAGCCATCGTAAAGAGATTTAGGTCATTTTCCTTGCATTAAAAAGGCCTATTTGACTGTTAAAGCATCATGTTCCTTCACAGAATTCGAAGGTAAGAGTTTGTCAGAAGGAATGGGAAGAAATATGTTGACACTTTTCCAGAGGGGTGTGCTGCTGTTATGGTGAACATGCAGTTAAAAGTGGATAAAAACAGTAAAGCACAGGTGTCAAACTCAGTTCCTGGAGGGCCGCAGCTCTGCACAGTTTAGTTCCAACCCTAATTAAACACACCCGATCAAACAAATTGAGTCCTTTAGGCTTTTTTGAAACCTACAGGTAAGTGTGTTGGAGTTGTGTTGGAACTAAACAGCGCAGAGCTGCGGCCCTCCAGGAACTGAGTTTAACACCCCTGCAGTACAGCCTTTTGCAAATTTCAGGAACATTGTGCAATGAAGTGAAGTTTATTTATAAACTAATTTCGAGAGAATCACATGCTTGTGATTGCTTGCAGCCGCTCCTGCATTATTCAATTTATGATTCACCAGTCAGACGATTCCTAAGCCACTATAAATACCCTAGGTTCCATATCACAGCCATCTTCATTTTGAAGAATCCCCCCTTTCACCCTTACTCCTCCTCCTTTCCTAGATGGGTGGTCCGGTGGCCCAGTGGTTAACACTGTTGCCTCACACCACGAATGTCACCGGTTCTAGTCCTTACCAAGCCAGCCAAAGTTTCTGTGTGGAGTTTACATGTTCTCCCCGTGCTCACGTGGGTTTCCCCCGAGTTCCCCGGTTTCCTTCCACCATCCAAAAACATGCAACTTAAGTTAATTGACTAATCTAAATCGGCAGCATACACATGCTCCTAGTAAGAAGTTATATCTTATAAGCAATCACTATCTGTTCATTAGCTACTACAGCAGGGGAGTTCTCGAGATCTACCTGACCTCAAACTCCCCTCTCGCCTTGCAAACAGGAGGGAGCCCCGGGCTCGAGGATCTTATGAACTCAGGGCTCTCTCCCAGGACAGCATGCCAAACGAGCTTTATAATCAATCATCAGCTAAGTGTGAACTCTTGAAATCATGTTTCGAAGACAAAAATAGTGAACATCGTCAGTCCTGTCTGGTGTTCTAACAATTTTGTCCACAACTGTATTTGATTTCTGTTGTTTGGGATCCGAAACCTTCCACATTTATACCGAGCTGCATGTATTTCACCTCCTTTTTCCTGTTAGTCACCATCATAAGATGCTCTTGTTTTGTGTCTGACTGATGATGTACATATCTGTCTGTATGCTAAACTTTCTCCCAATCCCCTCTGACTTGGCATTTGTCAAGTGGCGTTAATTGTTCCTCTCCCCCGCGCCGTCTTTCTCTGTTTCTCTCTCTCAGAGCCGTCACCTCAGTGTCACTGGATATCCCTAAATCTCAGCATGCAGCGTCCACTGAAGCCGAATGCGCCTCCCTCTCAGCCACTGGCCCACCAGCCGCCGCTGTCCCGACATGACAGCCCATTGTGTTTGTCCAGCCAGGCCGAAACCCCTGGCCGCAGGAAGGAATTAAGAGAGGATAGGAGGGGAGAAGTAATTATGTTTAGTCACTGAATTCTGTAGATCCCTGCGTTAATTATGCGATTCACCACAAAACACTGTCAAGTCGAGTGAAAAGAGCAGGAATGTGGGTGCGAGCGGATCAGAACATGACACCTCGAGCCCCCGCAAGGTCAGGACAGGACCGTGTGTTTGTAAGGGTTGGAGAAAGCGCTCACGTATACACCAGGCTCCAATTACAGGCCTGCTCATTCAACATGAGTTCGTTGGGAGATTTTTTTTTTGTAATTAATAGGCCGTGAGAGGTTGTGTTTGCTGTAACGTGTGGATGGTGAGTTAAAGATGTAGGTTGTGTAAGCGCTCTGAAGTGGGATATACTATAATAGGGTTTTCAGAGTAGCAAGAGTCTTCCAAGTATGATCGCTCTCATGGGCTGACGGACTACCCATCCTAAAAAAGTAAAAGGCTTGATTTTATACGTTGCTAAATTAATTTTAGAAATATAATTTAAATAATATTATTACCTAGTTTCTACTAGGTTTTGACTCATTATTTTTAATATTTTAATCAAGTTTTGGATAATTATTTGAAAGTTCTAGCTAAAGAGTTTACTATAGATTTTTACTACAACATTTATTTTGGTTTAAATATTTTTATTATTAGAAATTTTAGCAGTCATTCACTTGTAAATACACTTTTATTTTAAATACAAACATAAAACTTACATTTTAATAATTAGACATTCAAAATAAAAAAATGAGAGGATAATTATTAATAAAAATTATAATTAAACAAAAATTAGACATGCCCCAACCAACCACCCACCAGTGCTATCCAATAGTAAAAGTAGGTACTAAAGGCATAGTAAACATATTAATCACAAGTTTGTAGAAAGAAAATAAAAGAGTACTAATTTTTTTCATATAACAAAATTAGATTAGATAGATTAGATTCAACTTTATTGTCATCACACATGTACAAGTACAAGGAAACGAAATGCAGTTTGGGTCTAACCAGGAGTGCAATAGCAGCAAGTGCAGGATACAGGTATAAGTTATAAAGTGCAGTTATAGAAAAACTATGGTGATATTTACAAATGGATGTACTATAAACATTATATACTGGTTGTATTAGCTATGAACAGATTTACAATAGATGGATAAATGTACAGGTTGCTATTAATAATCAGAAGTGTGCAGATAGATAAACAATTACAAATGTATATGTACAGTGGATGTGTACATAATTACAAATGTACATGTGCAGTAGGTATGTACAGTTCAAATAAATGAATCAGTGCAATGAATATGTGCAATTTTTAAATGTGCAAATGTTAAGTAGTGCAGTGATTATGAGGAGTCTGAGTTATGAGGAGAGTGGGGTGTGTATTAGGGGGGCAAAAAGTCAGTGGGGAGCAGAGTTCAAAAGGGAGACAGCTCTGGGGAAGAAGCTGTTCTTTAGTCTACTGGTTATTGTCCGGGGGAGCCTGAAGCGCCTGCCAGAAGGCAGGAGAGAAAACAGTCTGTGAGCAGGGTGAGAGGGATCTTTAAGAATACTGCGTGCTCGGCGCAGACAGTGTTTCCTCTGGATGTCCTCTATGGCTGGCAGTGTGGTCCCTGTGATGCGTTGGGCAGTTTTCACCACCCGCTGCAGTGCCTTACGCTCCGCAACAGAGCAGCTTCCATACCAGACTGTGACACAGTTCGTCAGGATGCTTTCTATTGTGCAGCGGTAGAAGTTCACCAAGACGGCTGATGACAGCTGGTTCTTCTTAAGTTGCCTTAAGAAAAATAGGCACTGGTGAGCCTTCTTGACCAGGCTGGAGGTGTTGGTGGTCCAGGAAAGGTCCTTGGAGATGTGGGTCCCCAGGAACTTGAAGGATGATACAGGCTCGACGGCCATTCCATTGATGTGGATGGGATCATGTGAGCCTGTTCGTCCCTTCCTGAAGTCCACAATGAAATCTTGTCTATTATGGTATTCCTGATTTCTTCCAGATGTAATGTACATGTTCACTCTGTGAGCCATAATTCAAGAATTGGAACTTGTTTTTTCATCCAAAATTTTTGGCAGAGATCAACACATTAAAAAAAAAAAAAAAAACTGTTGTTGAACCCGTGTAAGTCTCCAAAGTTCTTCAGAAACTCCAAATATAATTAATATACAGTAGGATCTGGTTCAATCGGGATGTTTAATGTATCTGAAAAAAAAAAACTTTTTGGAAAAAATTTTGTTCCAGAAACTCTAATTTGGGACACAATGAGACAGGTTGGAATCTAAAAACTGACATTTGTCACACAATGGAGACACTGCTGGAAATATTTTATTCAACTTACACTTGAAATAGTGAAGCCTATGAAGCACTTTAAACTGAATGATACAGTGTCTTGCATTAATGGAACCTACAACAGTTATTTTAATGGCCTATTTTTTTATTTCATTAATAAAAATTTATTATTTATTTATTTTTAATGTTTTTTCTTCAGATGTGTTCAGGGGTTTTCATAATGAGGGATATGCACACAGACTTTTAATTTCAGTCGCCCAGCCCCAAGGCTTCCGGTTATTGTCATGGCATACAAAAATTGCAGCGTTTAAGATCTGATTTCTTTATAAAACAACGATCTTCACTGCCTGTCTGAGATGCGATATAAAGTGGGTATCAGAGCAAACAAGAAGCTCTGCTTTAAATTATATTTTTCCATGCCATTTCTTTAAAATATGGAAATTAATTTTACCCCAGTATTTTCAATGGAATTTCTGCACTAACCTGCTGCTAATGATGGCGCCTGCGTTTAAATGGTCATTTATCTCTTTTTACACTTTAACAACCAAATGGATGCTTAAGTATATTTACGCATGTATGTATTGTAATTACATTACAAAATCGATGCAGTAAAAGAAACCCTATGAAATTGAAAATAGTTACATTAAGCTTTCACCGGAGGTTCATCATTGGCTGAAGAAACACTAGCTGTGCATATAGTCCATAGTGACTTACAAGGGGGGTTAAAGAGTGTTTGAAAATAATCTATAAATAATCTAGCTCGCTGTAAATGTACAGTTAATGTCAGAATTATTAGCCCATTGTTAGTATTTTTTTTCCTTTTTTAAATATTTCCCAAATGATGTTTAACAGAGCAAGGACATTTTCACAGTATGTCTGATAATATTTTTTCTTCTGGAGAAAGTCTTATTTGTTTTATTTCGGCTAGAATAAAAGCAGTTTAAATTTTTTTTTAAACCATTTTAAGGTCAAAATTATTAGCCCCTTTAAGCTATATATTTTTCGATTGTCTACAGAATAAACCATCTCTATACAATAACTTGCCTAATCACCCTGTCCTGCCTAGTTAACCTAATTAACCTAGTTAAGCCTTTAAATGTCACTTTAAGCTGTATAGAAGTGTCTTGAAAAATATCTAGTAAAATATTATTTACTGTCATCATAGAGATAAAATAAATCAGTTATTAGAAATGAGTTATTAAAACTATTATGCTTAGAAATGTGTTGAAAAAATTCTCCGTTAAACAAAAATTGGGGGAAAAATAAACAGGGGGGCTAATAATTCAACTGTATATATTTGCATATAAATGAGTTACCCAGTCAAGTAAATTCAAATACTTAGAAAGACCTTTGTGCTATATTTAATGAATATTTCATGATTTAAAAAAATCCTGTAATATAAGAAAATCCCAAACAATTTTTTTAATTCAATTTTTAATTTTATTTAATTTTGTATATACACTCACCGGCCACTTTATTAGGTACACCTTATTAGTACCGGGTTGAACCCACTTATGCCTTCAGAACTGCCTTAATCCTTCGTGGCATAGATTCAGCAAGGTTCCTGAAATATTCCTCAGAGATTTTGGTCCATATTGACATAATAGTAGCACGCAGTCGCTGCAGATTTGTCATCTGCACAGCCATGATGTGAACCCCCCATTCCACCACATCCCAAAGGTGTTTTATTGAATTGAGATCCAGTGACTGTGGAGGCCATTTGAGTACAGTGAACTCATTGTCATATTTATGAAACCAGTCTGAGATGATTCGCGCTTTATGACATGGCAAGATATATCGCTGGAAGTAGCCATCAGAAGGCACACTGTGGTCATAAAGGAATGGACATGGTCAGCAACAATACTCAGGTAGGCTGTGGCGTTGACACGATGCTCAATTGGTACTAATGGGCCCAAAGTGGCCAAGAAAATATCCCCCACATCATTACACCACCAGCACCAGCCTGAACAGTTGATACAAGGCAGGATGGATCCATGCTTTCATGTTGTTGATGCCAAATTCTGACACTACCATCCAAATGTTGCAGCAGAAATCAGACCAGGCAACTCATCAGACCAGGCAACATTTTTCCAATCTTCTGTTGTGCAATTTTGGTGAGCCTGTGCGAATTGTAGCCTCGGTTTCCTGTTCTTAGCTGACAGAAGTGGTACCAGTGTGTTCTTTTGCTGCTGTAGACCATCCGCCTTGAGGTTCAATGTGTTGTGTGTTCAGAGATGCTCTTCTGCATACCTTGGTTCTAACAAATGATTATTTGAGTCACTGTTGCCTTTCTTTCAGCTCTTCATCAACAAGGCATTTGTGCTCACAGAACTGCCGTTCATTGGATATTTTCTCTTTTTTCTGACCATTCTCTGTAAGCCCTAGAGATGGTTGTGCGTGTAGATCCCAGTAGATCAGCAGTTTCTGAATACTCAGACCAGCCCATCTGGCACAACCAAAGTCACTTAAATCACCCTCATACACTTAAATCTTCCTCATTCTGATGCACGGTTTGAACTGCAGCAAATTGTCTTGACCATGTCTACATGCATTAAGTTGCTGCCATGTGATTGGCTGATTAGAAATTTGCGTTAACAAGCAGTTAACGGGTCAGGTGTATCTAATAAAGTGGCCAGTGAGTGTTGTTACTTGTAATAATCCTGATTTGGAATTAGATTAAATAAAATATTATTACTAAGTTTTTCAAAATGTATAAAAGTGATCATTAGACCAAAATAAATAAATAAATCGCAATTTCTGCAAATAATTTTGGCTTTAGTACAGCTAATTGTGAAATTATAAAAAATTTGGATTAGAAATTTTTTTATAACACTGAATTATTTACTTTGCATAATAAAATATTGACTTTGTAAAACCAAAGTTTTTTTTTATCCCACAGAATGAACATTTACAGTCCTACTAGTAAAAAATACATGTATATGCCTTTATTTTAGAAAGAGGTTATTTGAGGATCTTCGCTCTCCAAAAGTTTGACAAGGCGAGCTGCAGTCGACCTATAGTATCAGTGAACACAATGTTGTCTAAAACGCATTCATATTCTCCTTCACAGATGTGCTCTAGCCTGGGGAAGCGGACCAGTGTGCTCCTAATATCTGTCTCCATATTATTGCGCGTCTTTTGTAAGTGAGGAGAGAGAGGCAGATACGATCAGGTGCAGAAGCCTCTGGAGGAGACGCAGAGAACAGGACCAAGTCATTTCTGGCCTGAGCGTGTTTCATGCCTCAGAAGCCATGTTGAATTAAATAGAGTAATCACTGCTTGAGGCCTCCCTCTCTCCGCTTCACTCTCTCTTTCACTCTTTGTACCTCATTTACCGCTGAGAGGAGTGGATTATCACTAGATCACAGCGGAGGCCTGATAAATGCGCGCGCGCGCACACACACACACACACACACACACACACACACACACACACACACACTTTACTTTGACTTGGCTGTGGATGGAAATGCTGAGGTTTGCTGTATTTCAAGTGTGTGGGGGTTTTGTTATCCATCCAGAAGCTGGGAATAAACTGTTTAAAATGGTTTTTAAAATGAATGAAAATTAACTCAATTAATTCTCACTCGTTTTAAATCTTTAGTTTCTTTCTTCCGTTTTGAAGAATGGTGGTTGCTGGCAGCCATTGACTTCCATAGTAGGAAAAAAATACAATGGAAGTCAATGGGTGCCAGCTACCAACATTCTTCAAACTATCTTCTTTTGTGTTCAACAGAAGGAAGAAACTCAAATAGGTTTTCAAAAAGAAGAAGGGTTGGTAAAGTATGAATTTTAATTTTTTGGTGAACTATACCTTTAAAAGGTCATGAACCGGACTTATGTTGTACTGTTTTCTGAGGTATAATGTAATATTTACATCAATAACATAATACAGATATAATAAGTGGCAGAGACGTGCGGTCAGGGGAGGCAGAACCTCACCTGTCATCATCCTCACCTGCCATCATGAGATGTATACTAATGATAAAATCAATATTTGTCCACTGATCTGGGCTATAGATGCAATTTCTCTATGATTCAAATGATTTCAATCATTATTATGATCAAAATCGCAGTTTTTTTTGCATATTTCCTGTTCAATTACAGCATAGGAAGCAAGGTGAGGCAGCCCGAGCTGAGCCTCTTGTCAGATTGAGCAATCCCTTGCAAACTGGCTTGAGCCCGCCCCTTTTGCTCACTCAGTGTATGCTACCAATGTAAGGGTTTATTAAAATGTTTTTATACATTCTAGACATTTTTATTATATGTCCTCACTTTCCATATAATATGTAATATATTCCATGTATCATGTCTATCACTTATTTAGTGTAAGAATCTGACATAAAGCCGCAGTGAAAAAACATGAGGTGAGGCAGGCAGTAGCTCTGCCACACTGAAGAGGGCGCACCTGAGCTCATGTTTATTCTTGTTCAGTGGTTGCTCTTCTTCTATGCAGTAAACTTCAATAAGAGTCTGTTTGACTGCAAAAAAATATCATATCAGCTCAAAAATTTCTCAAAATTGGACTATTAGTCAAAACGTGAATAAAAAACTGGCGACCAATGCCGGAGCTAAAGTACTTACTTTAAAAGAAGATAACTCAATCATTTTAAAATAATTCAAGTCATGTCAAGACTTCATTTACAAGTAACGTTACTGTAAAGGTAAGACCAGTGTGCGAATTATGTGTGTGTGAATGAGAAAGAGCGCATCCGCTGTAGTGCTGTGTAGTCGCTTGTTATAGTTGTCTGTAGCATACAGCTGGTGTTTTTTGGGAGGAATATTTAATCGCTATACATTTTACATTCTTCCTTGGCCCAATATGTACCTGCCATGTGTATAGAAACAATGCTGATGGTGTATGAAACACAATCAGTTGGCAAATATATTGGCTGGATTTGTTTGTAAATATGACTTTTGAGTTTAAAAGTGTCAGTGCCTCACTAGCCACAAAGCTCACCGCACGTCACTGATACAGTAGGTGCATTTCTGTTCTGTTAAGACATGCTTTATTAGAACACACTGTTTGATGTGTGGTGGATTGTAGATGCAAAAGTAAACGCCCATTGCTGGGATTGAGTACCGTTTTTGTATATTTAAACATTTTAGACTTTTTTGCTATGGCTGTGTGTATCCACAGTAAAATAATATATTTAATTATTACTAATATAAACTCACCGGCCACTTTATTAGGTACACCTGTCCAACAGCTTGTTAACGCATATTTCTAATCAGCCAATCACATGGCAGCAAGTCAATGCATTTAGACATGGTCAAGACGATCTACTGCAATTCAAACAGAGCATCAGAATGGAGAAGAAAAGGGATTTAAGTGACTTTGAATGTGGCATGGTTGTTAGTGCCAGACGGGCTGGTCTGAGTATTTTAGAAATTGCTGATCTACTGGAATTTTCACACACAACCATCTCTAAGGGTTTACAGAGAATGGTGGAAAAAGAGAAAATATCCAGTGAGCGGCAGTTCTGTGGGCGCAAATGCCTTGTTGATGCCAGAGGTCAGAGGAAAATAGCCAGACTGGTTCAAGCTGATAAAAAGGCAACAGTAACTCAAATAACCAGTCGTTACAACCGAGGTATGCAGAAGAGCATCTCTGAACACACAACACGTCAAACCTTGAGGCGGATGGGCTACAGCAGCAAAAAACCACACCGGGTGCCACTTCTGTCAGCTGAGAACAGGAAGCTGAGGCTACAATTCGCACAGGCTCACCAAAATTGCACAACAGAAGATTGAAAAATGTTGCCTGGTCTGATGAGTCTTGATTTCTGCTGCGACATTCGGATGGTAGGGTCAGAATTTGCCATCATTAATATGAAAGCATGGATCCATCCTACCTTGTATCAACTGTTCAGGCTGGTGGTGGTAGTGCAATGATGATGGGGGGTATTTTCTTGTCACACTTTGGGCCCATTAGTACCAATTGAGCATTGTGTCAATGCCACAGCCTTCCTGAGTATTGTTGCTGACCATGTCCATCCCTTTATGACCACAGTGTACCCATCTTCTGATGGTCTTTGGTCATAAAAGTATGAATCATCTCAGACTAGTTTTTTTGAACATGACAAGTTCACTGTACTCAAATGGCCTCCACAACCACCAGATATCAATCCAATAGAGCACATTTGGGATGTGGTGGAACAGGAGATTCACATTATGGATGTGCAGCCAACAAATTTACAACTGTGTGATGTTGTCATGTCAGTATGGGCAAAAATCTCTAAGGAATATTTCCAGTACCTTGTTGAATCTATGCCATAAAGGATTAAGGCAGTTTTGAAGGCAAAAAACAATACAAAAACAATACTAGTATGGTGTAACTAATAAAGTGGCTGGTGAGTGTATACTACTAATACTAATAATTATAATAATAATAATAAAGTCCAAAAAATATACTGTTTAAAACCTAATGTTTGGATTCTGATAATGTTCTGTGCATTTTATCGTCTTTGCAGCATCTTTATTAGAGATGCATCAAACTTAAATTTCTGGTTCAAAACAAAGTTGAACATTTTTGATTCACTTGGCCAAAAACCGGAACTGAAAAGTCATAATTTTACTAGCATTGCCTTGATAGCACAGTAGTCCTAATATTGTCATGTTGGTGCATTATTTGAATAGACTTTTCTGGTGGGCATGAGTGATGCATGCATAGACAAGTATACGGGTACATGAGTGAAATATCCACAAAATGGAATATTGAGATATTCTGAAATTTGCTAGTCGACTGTGGGCTCCTCACTTTTGCCTTATAGTTCACACAACAACAAAACACTTGCAGCATTAATAGGTTTCATAGCGCAGCTCTTTCTGCGTCAGGGTTGTGCAGCGTAGGTTTTTTCATCTGTATTTTATTTTTGGCTAATAATGTTTGGTGGTCGAAAATTTGGTGCATCTCCAATCTTTATCATTTGGTTTCTGCATTGATCTGCATCTATCGTTTTATATTTTACCTACTGCAACATGTATCGATACAGTAGGAACTAAACAGAAAATGATATAGAAGCAGGCATTGACCATGTTCTGTAGCCTTTACAGCAAAACATTGTCTATCGTTCTCACTTTTCACTGGTTTTTCATCAGTACGAAAGTTTCTTATTTGCATGCATTTTAAAGTCTTTAAATCAGTCTCTTAATAACAGCTTAAACTCCTGGAATACAGCAGTATCTTCTGAGTACACAGAGAGACAGCTGTCGCCACATGTAGTGTTCTATCAAATTCACACACAATTCACATAAACTCAGTCAGCGATGTCAGTAAAAAAGACACAGACTATAAAAAAACCCCCCAGAAAATCAATCACTGCTCTTGATAGAACTTAATACAAGTATTTATTTTTCTGAAATGCTTTTTTTAAATGGTCTATCAAACAGATGTGTACATATTACAAATGATGAAAATTGTGACAGACTGCTCTCAGGTGCATGCTGTAGTCATCATCCAAATTTGTTTACTTGCTTTTTGCTGTTTTAGTGCATTCATGCCATCTGCTATGCATAGAAATTATAATAGTGGCTCAGTGGTTAGCACTGTCGCCTCACAGCAAGAAGGTTGTTGGTTCGAGTCCCGGCTGGGCCAGCTGGCATTTCTGTGTGGAGTTTGCATGTTCTCCCTGTGTTCGTGTGGGTTTCCTGGCTGTAGTATATGATTGTGTGTGAATGAGAGAATGCATGGGTGTGTCCCAATACTGGGTTGCAGCTGGAAGGGCATCCGTTGCGCAAAGCATATGCTGGAATATTTGGCGGTTCATTCTGCTGTGGCGACCCCTGATAAATAAGGGACTAAGCTGAAGGAAAATGAATGAATAAATAAGCAGACACATCTAATGTTTACAACATTTACAGTGTGTTCCAAACAGGATTTATCGCTCTCCGAAAGGCATTTTGTTGTAAAAATAATCATGGCTGCCATATTGAAGCGTTGTTTCAAACCAAAGTGCAATGAAGGATTTCAAAGGGTATACTGATTAAGGTTGCACAATAAATTGTTTCAGCATCGATATCGCAATGTACACATCCATAATACTCACATTGTAGCAAGTGAATGACCAGGCATGAGCCGGTATAAGATTCTGACGGTATGATAACCTTGGATAAAAATATCACGGTTTCGCAGTATTGTGATTACTGCTCTAAAATATGTTCTTTTTTAAATGTCGGGGTAAAAACTAAAATGTTTACCCCTTTGAACACAAGATATTTTATTTTAAGAAACATTTTAAATATTTTGGAGCAGTAGCTAAACATGTCAAGCTAAATAAATCAATAAATCAAATGAATCATTGACTTCTGCTGTCTTCATTAGTTTTAAAAAACACAGATTTCTTTACAATTTAAAACAGCATCTTTGGAGATTACTTCTGCTAAAGATACTGTTGTCCTAAAAGAACGTAAATAACTAAATCGTACACATACCTTTAGGATGGTATAGCAGAAAATTTTGGTTTTAAAACCTTGACTTTTCGAAAACCGGATTGTCCCATGCCTAATGTGCAGTTATGATTATAGTTGATCAGGTATAGTTTGTCATATCCATAATGTAGTGAAAGTGCATGTCTTACCTGTGATTATTATTAAGCATTTCAAGAGAGCTTGAAAGCAAAATAAATTCTAACGTGTGTAGCTTTAAATGACAAAAAGTATTTATATTGAATTATTTATATGATGAAGACTATGCAATATTTTGCATTAAATTATTCACGTTCTGTGTCTGAATACTATACAACTTCTCAGACAATTACTGTTAATTTCATTTCATCTGCAATTATCTATGCTTGTAATCTGATTGTGTTATTAATCCCAATCAACCTAAAATTATGAGTTCTTTCCAAAAATTAAAAATTTTTCAAATCATCTGGTGAAATTGCATCAATAGTAAAATATACATGGAGAAAAAAATATTGAAATATACATTTTTTTAACTTTTGTCCCATAATTCTTTGTGCTGTGAAGTTGTTTGTTGCCGAACATCATGTTCCCTTCGAAGTTGTCACACTTGAGGGTAAACCTTCAAAGTGATTAGGGCATAGGGATGAGCCCTTCTGAATGGAACACATTGCCAGATTCTTTTATGAAAATTCAAGCATGCTTGCTTGATGCGGGAGAACCAATAAGATTCATTTTTGCATATCACATGAGCATGTTTAAACTTCAGCAACAAACAATGCGATTCCAAATCCTATGTGTCACATGAGCATGTTCAAATCTCTTCAGAAGACTTGGATTAAACCACTCGATTCAGGTATATTTGATTGATCTTGTTAAAAATTGTAGGTAAATATATAATAGAGTGACAGAAATCTCTCATTTGTGTTCTGAAGATGAACGTAAGTCTCATTGGTTTGGAACGATGTTTGGGTGATGATGACAGAATGAAATGATTTTGTGGGGGGTGAAATAACCATTTAACTGTTTAAAAGTCTTTGATTTGTCAACCAACCTGTTAGTCATTTGACCTCGTGTCCTGCAGCCAGCTGAAGGAGAAGAAGCAAAAGGTCAAAGAGATAAAAATAGTTTTGATTCAGATCAACTGAAGCGTTTAATTTTGAAGGTGCCCTCGAGCCACTTCCGTGAATGCTCTTAATCCACTTCTATAATGCACATTGCCCAATTGTGTATGTGCATTATCTGGATGCAATGTGCTCTCCTTTGGGCGGTCATTGTGAAACACAATGCAGAGTGTCTCCCGTGAGCCGTATGAATTTAGATGATGACAGCTGAGCATGGAGACAAGGCCATATATCTTATTTATGTGGTGGAGGGAAAGGTGGCAGCAGGACATGGGTGTCATATTGAGAGACTGTGATGATGAGTAGGAGGACTGTCAAACGCTAGCAGGATGTAACTTTTTTCTGTTTGCAATTCAATGATTTTGATTTGATTGTTGCCATATTTCAAATTAAAGTTTGTTTAAATCTACAAACCTTTTATAAGCCGCACAAAAGTTATACATTACAGAAAAGTTCATTATTTTACTGTACAGACATTTAGTTTCACTAATTACAATTAATTTGTTCAGCATTGTTTTAAAAAAATTCCCTGAATGTAATCGTCATTTTAGAAGAAAATTAATAAACCAATATATATATTTTTAGTGCGTAAATTATTTTATTAATATAAGTAAATTGAGTAAAATTTAATTTTAAAAAGGAGTGAAAATGTTGCTACAACCTTGGATCAGAAAGATATTGTAGAAATAATATTGTAGTAATGTTTACAGGGAAAAGCTGTTCTAATTTAAACTATATTACAGCTTTTTTTGTTTATCTGATCATTATTATTAGTAGTATTATTTGATTTATTTATTTGATTTTTTTATCATAGCAATGATACACTAAATTGAACAAAAGTAACTGTATAAAATATTTTATGTATCTTTATGTATTATATTTTATTTAATTTATGTTACGTCATAAATTATGTCATATGTAATACATCATATGTCTGTCATCGTATTATATTTGTTCATTTTTTGTTCCATATTTAGCCTTCAATAATAATAATAGTGCTGGGCAAAGATTAATCACGATAAATCACATCCAAAATCAAAGTTTGTTTTGACATAATACATGTGTGTGCCTTGCATAGCCTATATTTACGTACATGTGATACAAGCTATGCAAAGCAGTTTTGTTACACAGATATTTACATTTATATATAATTTATCTCATATATTATATCTGAATATAAATAAACCTTTTCTCAAATGTATGCATGCTTGTGTGTATATAAACATTTTAAATATACACAGTTGATACACATATAATATGTCAAAACCAAATTTTAGAAGCGACTAATTTGGCCCGGTACCCAGCCTTTTATATTACTTTTTCTTAAAAAGTGGACCTTTTTGCAGTTTTTCAAGGTTCAAATATTGCATTTTAGTGACATTTTAAGCACTAACTTGTGCTGGATTAGCTTGATGGTTATCATTACCACACTTTTTGATGTAACAAAAATATTTCCTACATTTTTGTTAAAGTGCTTATCACACTATTTTTTGTTTACAAAAAATTATTTTTATTTACAAATGTGCATTTAAACTAAGTTATTACAGTTTTATGTATAATTAATGAGATTAGAATTTTAGAAATACGAAAAAATACTTATTTTTAAAATGCTAATTTATTATCATCATAAAAATCAAACAACCAATAAAAAAAAGGAATCTGTTAAAACTTGTTTTAAATCAAACTGTACCCTATAGGCAAATAACAAACATGGCCAGCTCATTTCCTCAGTCAGAATAAGTCTATTTAAATAATAAAAGCCTTCTTTTATTGGTTATTTTATTGGTTATTTTTCTTATACCTTCTTCTATTGATTATTATCACAGTTTATGATGGCATACTGTCAAAAATGGGACAAACGTGCTCATATAGCTTAATTCAAGACTTTGTAAGAAGGACGAACTACCCCCCAACCCCCATTATTATTATATTCATTCATTTTCTTTTCGGCTTAGTCCCTTTATTAATCCGGGGTCGCCACAGCAGAATGAACCGCCAAGTTATCCAGCACGACTTTACGCAGCGGATGCCCTTCCAGTCGCAACCCATCTCTGGGAAACATCCACACACACTCATTCACTACGGACAATTTAGCCTACCGGGTTACCTGTACTGCATGTCTTTGGACTGTGGGGGAAACCGGAGCACCCGGAGGAAACCCACGCGAACGCAGGGAGAACATGCAAACTCCACACAGAAACGCCAACTGACCCAGCCGAGGCTCAAACCAGCGACCTTCTTGCTGTGAGGCGACAGCACTACCTGCTGCGCCAATGCGTCGCCTATTATTATTATTATTGTTATTATTATTATTATTATTATTATTATTATTATTATTATTATTATTATTATTATTATATTAATAATAAAGGCAATATAGAATGTGAGTATCAAATCGAATAGGGGAATGTGTAAGGCCTATATGTTCTGGCATTCATTGTTTAAGGCAATATAGCTATAGCAGACAGCAGCTAGCCTATAAAAACCATCACAATTCTGTTGCAATTTTAATAATGAAATAAGTAACACTAGTAGATTAATAACTAGTCATAGCCTACGTGAACGACGCTTTTGCAACATCACTTAGGCCTCTGTCTGGACAAATATCTCTATTTTTTCTCAATTGGATTGTCCACAGTAAGCAGTGTTAATTGCACTTACCAACAGCCTGTGGGCGTCATGGGATTATCGACCCGAATCATATTAGCGAAGCTTCCCAATGATCAGGACATTTACTGATCTGTGGCTTTGAGTGCTTTATCCTGCTTTACTGTTTGCAGTGGAATGTTTTAATCCAGTGTCAAAAGTGATATTGACTCTCCGTAAGTCGCCAGCGGGTGGCAGCAGCCTCCACTGTTTCCTTTCCGAATCCGAACTCGTGTCGTGGTCCTCTTCTGAAGGTCTTCGAGATCCTGACGGCTCCTGTCAGTAAGTGTCCTGTAAAACATGCAACATTCAGAGCTGCTAATTTGGGCTTTTAGCTTCGAGCTCATTCGCAATGTGCCTCAAAGCAGAAGCCATCAGAACTGAGGGAAGTTTGCTTCAGACTAAAGCGCAAAACACACTTACTGAATTACCAAGCGTATTCCGAGTTAAGGGAGAGTTTAAGTAAAAGAAATGTGCTTATTTATTTATTGTTACGCCGTTGCAAAACTGACTGACTTTTTTTGCAGAATCTAAGTATTTTGTCTTTACACCTTCATTGTGGGATGGAAAAATATGATTTTATTATTTTAATGGAAAGACTGCTAATGACACCAAACATTGAATCAACATGCAAAACCGTCAAATAAGCCCTGCCGCCCTACTTAAACGAAAATGTAGTATGTGGAAGAATATTATTTCGAAACTTTTTAAAGTCTAAATTTGTATTATAGAGCTAAGGGGGAAATAAGAGACCACTTTAAATTATAGTTCATAGTCAATGTGTGAGGAAAAACTTCTGCAAACTACTGATAATAATTCTTCCAATTTGATCCAAAATCGTCCAAATTTTAAATAGAAATGTTGTCATTTATTATATAAAATGACAATTTGTCAAAATAACATAAAAAATGCCATGCTTTGTAAAATAGAAAAATTGTATAATATTAATACATGCATATTAATAATAGTGTATCTTAATTTAACACAAATCAATGTATTTATCTGTATTTATAGACGAGTTAAGACATCAACACTTGATTTTTAATTATAACAAATGAAAAATGGAAACATTTGTTATTTTAAATTTGTCTTTAAATGAGAGTGATATACACTCAGAAATAAAGGTACGTGAGCTGTCACTGGGGTGGTACCTTTTCAAAAGGTACACATTTGTACTTAAAGGGTCCATATTAGTACCTCAAAAGTATATATTAGTTCCTACAAACTTTAAAAGGAACACTTGTACTTTTTGGTACTAATATGTACCCTTGAGGTATTAATATGGACCTTTTATAGGTACAAATGTGTACCTTTTGAAAAAGTGCCACCCCAGTGACAGCTCGTGTACCTTTATTTTTGAGAGTGTACAGTATGTGACAATACATAATGACATTTTTTATTATTTGGAAGAAGTGTTGTCAGACTGAGTGAAACCAATATTAACATTTTTCTCAAATGCATTAATTGTAACTCCAGGTCATCCAGAGAAACTGATAATTTTCATACATTTCATACATCTTAAATGAAAGTAAACTTGTATTACAACTGCATCAAGAGAATCTGATACAAATATGCAGGCTCTGTCATTTACCATTTATTAATGTGTAAGAATACAAAACCATCAGGGTGAGTAAATTTTAATTTTTTCAGAATTTTCCTTTAATGTTTGTGTATTTCGGTGGACAGTGACAGGTACTAGTGAATAACCAGTTGACTGTGGAGCGGTTAATGTATATGCAATAATACTAAAGCCCTCCACTCTCAAACCTGTTCACACAGCACTCAAGAGAGGATTTGTAACTCCTCGCAGTCCCTCATCACCATTCCCCCTGCTACCGTTCTCTCTCTCTCTCTTTCTCTCTGCCACGGACAGAAGTGCTTCTCTTTCTCACTTTAATCCCTGAACTTTGTCACCTTGCAGAATCTCCATCTCGCCTTCTTTTTCACTCTTCCCTCAAATACACCTGTGGCGCTCTTATCTGCGCCTGTGCTGTGTGAGTGTGGTATTATGAGATTAAGGATGGAGCTCTGATGATCGGATGCAGGTCTTAATTGGAGTGGAAGGTGTGCTTGGCTCCAGCCAGCGATTTTGGCTCAGGGATATGTCAGTCGAGTAGGGCTCAGAGCACTGATACGGGACCTGGTTGGTGGAAGGATGTCAATATAATTCTCTAATCATTTCTGATTGGTCGAGGGAGCTCGGTCGGGATCGGTGGATAAGAAGAATTGACTCCCCGCTCCCTTGTACTTCGATGTCTTAGGCACTCTCTCCGTATCCATGAGCTTAATGGCCAGCTGTCCATCATAATGCAATCATAACTGAAAGGTGTTCCCAATCAGGATTGTGGATTAAGAGATTACGCACGCATTGTCGCTGCCCATTGTGTGGGGTCAAGTCCGCGCAATTTCAGTGATGGAGGACTGGTGCGTTTTTCCGTGCACCATTACCCAGGTCACCCTGACGGCTTGTGACAGGTGTGGACTCTCTAATGACAAAAGACCATATTGATATAATTGCTCTCTTTTTGTGATTAATTTCATATTGTAATGGGACAGGATTTAGCAAAGCTCTTCCAAAAACTCTGAAGCCTCTCATTACAGGAAGAGGCATAGCATCTCATTGCTATGTTAATATAGGTCAACATAGTAAACGAGCACCCATTAGGTTATTGTATTTCATTGGTCTTTTAAGAGATGTGCCAAAACAGTCCAAATTAGGTTAAAGGCCGTTTAGACTAAGACCAATAACTTCTGGGTATTCGAATGACTTCTGGGTAAAGTTTTGAGAGAATAGGAAAATCCACGCTTACCAACACAGAGGAAGATTACAATCATTTTAGAGCATTTTCCATGATGATAAATACTTCAAAAACTTGGCAATTAGAATCCAGCTAATTGATGAGCTTGAACTTTACAAGAATGGCCAGAATCAACAGATGATGTAACTCCTGCATTGCTTGGATTAAGCAGAATGCTATCGTTAGTTGGTGTGGACACTAATATATTGTGATAGTTATCATTCTTGACTTTTCAGTGGCTCATGGGAAGATTGAAAACCTGAGTTGGTTCCTCTTGCCACTTCTGCATGCACAGCAAGTCCCCGGTTGATGCATTCAGAGACTCGGGGACCGTTTTGAGCAGGTGTTCTTACTGCACAGATTGCGCTTGCTGCGGGGCATCCTGCAAGCATCCAGGGTGGCCTCTAAAAGCCTGAATTAGAGCCTCTGAATATTACATGCGTGTAATGGGGTTTTAATTTTGGAGATCGACAATATTGTTCAGTATTCAACAGGGCGTTTTACACTAGTGATCACGGGTGAGTTCCACCTGAGGATAAAAAAGCCCTGCAGGTAAAAATTGGATGGTAATTACATTGTGACCTCCTATCAGCTGGTCAATCCCATTCTCTTGGCCGTGTAGATTGTGAAAGCACGGGGCATTGTGAGTTTGGGGGGCCGTTAACTGAAATGGCCTTTGACAAGACCCCCTTGTCACCACGCACCACTTATTGGGCCTCATTTGCCCTGTGCATCACGCTTTCCTCCACTGCTCCCCTTTCATTCCTCCCTCCTCAGCAGGCCTTCATAAAGAAATAGGCCCAGCCGTTGACCCCACCATTCAGACCGGGGCTCTCTGCTGTGCCCAGCATGCTATCTAACAAGCATCCTCGGTGCCCCATTTCTGTTGGTTAGAATTGCATGGGACTCTCTGGGTCAAATGCGGGCCTGGCATATGCCCCTAATTTACACCAATGTGGAGTAGACACACCTGAACTTTTGCAGAACCAATGAAGATCAGTTTTTTTAAATTAAAAGTTATTTGCCAGATTTTTCATGTAAGCATGAAACAATGTTTTCTCTATTGCTTTCTAGAGTAAAACAGCATTTCTTACAAGAGAAAAATAACTTTCATAAGTACAGTAGTTTGCATTATTGGATTTTTGTTGTTTATGTTGTTGTGGTATTCTTTGAGTGGCAGGTTGCCCCATGCACATTTGTGCTCGTAAACCTATAATTAGGAACGTGTTGAGGACTGCGTTCTTTTCTACACTGCAAAAAATGCCAATATAAAGTCAGTTTTTCCTTAAAACAAGCAAAATAATCTGCCAATGGGTTAAGCAAAATAATCCTATTTTTCCTTTTGACATAAGATTATTTTGCTTACCCCATTTGCAGATTATTTAGCTTGTTTTAAGGAAAAACTCACTTTAATTTGGCAAATTATTTCTTAAAACAGGACAATATGCTTTGCCTGTCTAAAAAAATTAGCTTGAAAATTCTTCTTTATTTAAGAATTTTTAGATCTTTAAACTAGAAACTAAACACAAAATCTAAGTACGAAAAGCATTTTTTGCAGTATAAAGGACTCTTCCCTGTGCCCTATTTTCATCTCAGGGTCTTCCTTTCAAAATGAGCACTTCAAAGGGACGAAGGCTGTAAGGCAGGAATGTCGAAACCAGTTCACTATTCTGTGGTTCAGCTCCAATCCTAATTAAACAAACCTGTAACAGTTAATCAGGGTCTTCAAGTTCAGACACACTTGTCCTAATCCCAAATGGCCCCTTAAACCAAGGTGTCTAAACTATGTTATGGAGAGTCACTATTCTAAAATGTTTTGCTCAAACTCTAATTAAACATACCTGATCCAGCTAATCAAAGTCTTATTTGTCTAGTACTAGTAGCTTTCTAGTTGATGTGAGACAAGTTGCAGCTCAAATCTGCAGCATAGTTGATAGCAAAGTTTGGACACCTCTTCCCTATATCCTCATCTTTCTCTAAGTCTGCTTTCTTGTTGGGAAAAAGTCAGTTTCATCATACTGCAGGCAGACAAGAACATCGAGGGGGCATAGTGGTGAAGAGTGTGCTCGAGAGTATGGGTGTTCACACTTGGTCTTGGTATAGTAGGCCACTGCCCTGGAGAGTTTAGCTCCAACTTGCCTAAACAAGTTTTTTTTTCTATCTGGAAGCTTCGAGTATGACTAGTAAAATCTTAATTAGCCATCTTGGTGGGTTTAATTAGAGTTGAAGATAAATTCTGGTGGACATTTTGGACACCTCTGCTCTAGAACACCCTTTTTGAAAAGACACCCTGTGGTCACACCCAGTGGCCACTGTAAGACCCAGTGCCCTTGAAATAGAGTGTCAAGGGGTTGGGGTAAATACATAATCCCATAAGGAATGGGTAACCACTACTAAATTGATACATGTCATACTTTGTAAAAGCTTAAAATTGTAAGTACTCTCCCGTTACATTGTGCTTGCTTACTTTATGGATGTAACCACAAGAAACAGAAGGGTAGAGGTAAGGGTTAAGAGTCAGTTTCAATGCACAAGCCCACAAGTGCACATGAAGCGTGACGTTTGTGGCCCCTATGCACTGAACTCAGACTTCTTCCCAACAGTCAATAAAAGTTTGGACTTAGAGGAAGAAACAAAAGTTTAGTGTGCGATTTGGGACAGAGCCAGTGAGTCTGAAGACCTTGTTTAGCTGATTCAGATGCGTCCAGGAGCAGGTTTGGACACCACTTTTGTAGGGGACCAAAATTATAATTTTTTTCCTGAAATACACTACTGTGTCATCCACTTCACAAATTAAACATTCTCAAAGAGTCATGAAAACTTTTATCCTGTCATAATCAGAGTTGGGTGTAACGTGTTACTGTATTCTAATTACATTTTTGAGGAACGCAGTAATGTAACAAATTACATTTTAAATGTGCGTAATTTGATTACAGTAACTAAAGTTAAAGTAATTGCGTTGCTTATGTTACAAATATAGTTTTTATAAGAAAAAAATGCTTCTTTTAAATCAAGTTTTCTGCTGCAACGTCAGTTAATAAACATGCGCTTTTGAATTGCTAGAGAATGCCAGCTGAAACGACTGCTGTGTAGAGTGGTTGCTTCTTCAAGTGGAAATACAGACATTACTTTGATTTCATTGAGTGTAAAAACAAAAATATTAATGTGAAATGCAGTCTATGTCCAGTCTCTAAAGAACTTTCGACTGCTTTAACTCGACCAACAACTTGTTCAAGCACTTAAACAGAAAGCATTCTATGACAATACTCGTCAACAAGGAGGACAATGGTGCCCAAAGACATAGCGGCCCAAGTCAGCCTAAACAGCCTAAATTGGATTTTTGTGCAGGATTGGGAGCAAAGGTATCTTCTGAATGTGAAGAGAAGCTTAGCTGCTTATGGGTCCGTTCACATAGAGTCTTTTGCGCGCACGCATATTGAGAGCACATATTGCACGCACTCGCATTTTCCAGGTGCACCCAGTTGAAAACTGCGAGTCACGTGACAAGAACTGACCGATCAGCTTCATGTTTTGTTTGGAATATACACATTTATGTAGACTAATTATCTCACACAAACACAGAACTTTCAAACACTGCAGTGCTTTTTCATATACTATGGATGTTACAGGTATCCAGTTTTCATCTAAATTTCTTTTTTGTGTTTTTTTTTTCTAAAAGTCAAACAGGTTTGGAACAAGTGAACGATGAAAGAATTTTAAGTTTTTGGCGAACTCTTTAAGTCTTTGGAATATGTCAAGCTGCTGTGATCAACCCATTAAAAATGTTTTTCAGTGAATATTTAATTACTGAAAGAGCAGCTGTTTATTTTATATTTTATAGGTACATTTTATATGTTTAAAAAAATCTTCAAAGTAATTAGTAATTTGATTACTTTTTACATGAAGTAATTAGTAATGTAATACGATTAAAAATTTCCAGTAGTAGTCTATAATTTGTAATCTATTACTTGTTTTAAAGTAACTTACTTAACACTGGTCATAATTCATTCTGATGACAGTTTTTGGGGTTGACCCCTCAGTATAGTGCCCTCTTTAGGACCAAAGCAGAAATGTTTTTTCATAAGCACACTTCAGTTAAAACAAACGATGTGAATTGACAAATCAGTGAAATATTCAGTAAAAAAAGAAAGTACCAATCTTAAATACAAGCTCAATTTTTAGCAAATACCCATTTAATTAATCAAACTAATGATAAAAAAGATGTAGACAACAAAAGAATGCACAAATCAATAACTGTCACTTTTTAAATAAGTTTTTCGTTTTGTCAAAGCCACAAAGTGCCTGTTGCATCTTTTTAAAATGACGGCGTGTGAAGACGTTACTCAATTATCAGCTCTTAAGTGGCTCTTAAATTTTAAGTGCTGCGCTGTCTGTCAAGCTGCCATTATGTTTAAAGGCTCTTCCCCTTGTGTCTGTTCATCTTATCAGTTTTAGGGCAATTTTATAACGGAGCAATTTAATCCACCGTGTGGTTTCAATCCATCGAGTTCTCCAGTGGTATCACTGAAGTAGACACACATGTGCGCGCAGGCAGCGAAGCAGGAGAACACAGTGTTTTTTCAACAGCATGTTGATGGCCGGCGAGGTCAGACTCTCTCTCTCTCTGATAGGGAAGAGCGGAAGATGAGCAGGTCTCTGTGGAGTGAATAAATGTGTAAATGCAGGTCGTTCTTCTCTAATCCACAGAGGTGGAAAAGCACTGAGCCGTTAAATAAGCAGAGAGCTGAGCCGCTTTGCTCTTCGCCTGCATATTGACCAGAGACTTAAGATGATTAATGCAGCACTTTAGCGCTGCAGAGGAGAGAGTGTGTGTGTGTAAGTGTTTGGGTGCGAAAAAGATGGTGAGAAAGAATAGAGATGTTGACGATGTTAATTGTTTTGTTTGAACGATAATGAGTGTATAAAGTCTGAGATAATGGAGCTGACTTGCAGAAATTATTTCCCCGATTGGAATTTTGAATTTGTTTTAGTAAATATATTTGAACATCTTTCAGGTGAGATCAGTTTGCTTGTAGCAAAATGCAAGGTGTAAGATAGAAAGAGTTTTTTAGGGATATAATTGTAAATACAGTATAAACACAAAGAAGTGAATTTGTTACAAATAAAGCTTATATTCCTATTTTATGTACATTCTTATTCATATATGTTCTCTCAAAAGATCAAGTTTACTCAAAAAAGAGAGACAAATATGTTTAAAAAGTGTAAATAAATAAATAACTTACAAATTAAATTAAATAACTTAATATTAGAAACTTCATTCATTTTCTTTTTGGCTTAGTCCCTTTATTCATCTGGGGTCACGACAGCGCAATGAACCGCCAACTTATCCATCGTATGTTTTACACAGCAGATGCCCTTCCTGCCGCAACCCATCACTGAGAAACATCCACACTCATACTACAGTCAATTTTACCATACCCAATTTAGCTATAGCACATGTCTTTGGACTGTGGGGGAGCATCCGGAGAAAACCTACGCGAATACGGGGAGAACATGCAAACTCCACACAGAAATGCCAACTTACCCAGCCGAGGCTTGAACCAGCAACCTTGTGGCTGGGAGGCGAATGTGCTACCCACTGCGTCACTGTGTCGCCCCCTATTAGGTGCCCTTTAACTAAGAAAAACAGTCAAATAAATGTGAAAGTCTATATTAAAATGTCACAAATTGCAAAAAAAAATATTTATAAAAAAAAAAACGTGAACAAAAAAATTAAATGAGGGCAGTATGGTGGCTCAGTAGTTAGCACTGTCGCCTCACAGCAAGAAGGTCACTGGTTCGAGTCCAATTTGGGCCAGTTGGCCTTTCTGTGTAGAGTTTGCATGTTCTCCACGTGTTGGTGTGGGTTTCCTCCGGGTGCTCCGGCTTTACCCACAATCCAAAGACATGCAGAATGAATAAATGAATTGAAAAAACTAAAACTAAATTGCCCACAGTGTATGAATGTGTGTGTGAATGAGTGCGTATGGGTGTTTCCCAGTATTGGGTTATGGCTGGAAGGGCATCCGCTGTGTAAGAAAATATGCTGGATTCTGGAATAGTTCTTTCTGCTGTGGTGACTCCTCATGAATAAGGGACTAAGCCAAAGTAAAATGAATGAATGAAAAATAAAATAACTTCTTTATTTATCACCCTTATAAAATATAAGAATGTTAGGAGATGGTGGCAATTTTACTGGCCACGCAATGGTTGAAAACACAATGAAGAAATACAGTACTATGTTCCAACTCATTATCTGCATTAAATGGTTTTACAGTGATTTTTTTTTACAGTTCGTCCAGAGATCATCGTTAAGACAGGACTTTATGTAAGAAATTTGTACAAAATGTAAACTAAAGTGAAAAAGAAACAAAAGTTTATGAATACCTATTCATGTACAGTAGACGTGAATAAGTTGGCGGAAAAGCTGACTTAAACTTGCTCTGACAAATGCTGTTACTGTCAATTATCGTTTACTTCACTAAGTCAGTTTAATGGTAAGAGGATTGCTCGAATATGCCTGTCAATAGAAGGTTTTCGAATAAATGTCATGCTCCCTTGTAAAAGTATTTTGTAGTATTTTCAAAATACAGTATTTTATTTTGATACATTTGTGGCTGCTGTATTTTGTAGTTTATTTTGATACATAAAATTGAAGTATTTAGTTTTTTATTTTAAAACACATTTTCAATATTCTCTTGTGTGTATATATATAAATAAATAAATAAATA
>CAIGQZ010001474.1:7817720-7853816 GCA_903798205.1 Danio tinwini | reverse complement strand
ATTATAAAGTTGATGACGACAACATTGCCATAGCAAACTGTGAGATACAGTTGAGGTCAGAATTATTAGCCCCCTTTGAATTTTTTTTCTTTTTTAAATATTTTCCAAATGATGTTTAACAGAGCAACAAAATTTTAACAGTATGTCTGATATTATTATTTCTTCTGGAGAAAGTCTTATTAGTTTTGTTTTGGCAAAAAAAAGCTATTTTTTGTAATTTTTAAACACCATTTTAAGGACAAAATTAAATTATATATATATTAGATTTTTTTTATTTTGTTATTTACTTATTTATTTTGCACTACATAGCAGCCACATTAAGTCAAAAGATAATTGTGAAAAAAGCCTCGTTGTCATAAAATTCATCCCTTGTCAGCACATACCAAAATAGTGCACAATTCCCAGATTGTGGGATGAGAGAAATGACAAATAAACTGCACAAACAGGGCTCAAAGGTTTTGAGTAGCTCCATCTGAATTCAAGCAGTTGCGTTAGACATCCCAATCCCAAGGTTGCACAGCGTTCTCCGAGAGGGCTTGTAATTGGCTACTGACAGCAGGGTGAAGGGTCAGATGTAATCGGGACTCAGGTAATTTACTGCTAGAAGTGATTTACGCGTCTGTTTGTTTTTCATATTCACCACTCCATGAGGAATTGCATTTTTAACAGGGGCAAGAGGGAATGCAGAACAGTTGGATGCTGATTGCAGAGATTCTGCATGTGCTGTGTGTGCGCGTGTGTGTTTTCTATGTGCATATTTATTCACTCACTTCATCGGTTCACAACCCTTCAGAAAGCCTCAAAGCCTGTGGACTTTTGCACTGCATAAAATATGAATAAAGTAGCAAACATATGATGTTTTTATGTGTAAGAGATGTTGAAATCAGAAATCTTCATGAAAGAGGTAAAAGAATAGCCATGTAAAGCATTTGATATCAGGCTTTTCATTGCATTAGACTGCAGTACAGTGCACATAGAAACACACTGTCCTTTCATGCAGCTGGGTGTCACAATAGGCCAAAAGGTGAATGCCGGCCGCTATAGACTCAACCAAATAGGCAACGTCAGATCCAGCAAAGCAGTAAACCTTTCATAAAACAAGAGGTCATCTTTCAGTCTGTGGATTACCTGTGCGGCCGTAGATCCATTAACCTTGAGCGGAAAAGCATGACCATTCGTTCTTGGAGTTTTCTGTTTAGGAAGCCAAAGCAATGTTGTAAAAGAGAAAATTGGAGCGAATATCAAACTGTAAAATTGTGGGTGGAAAAAAGATGCCAAGTAAAAATTCAGATGTTTTCATGTATGTTTGGATCTTTTGTAACCATTGGTTTTTGAAAGATATATAAGACTGGTTGACTTCTGCAAATGTGATGTGCAATAGATTATGGCCCAATCCCAATTCTATTTTTGTACCCCTACCCCTTTCCCTTCCCCTTGGCCCTTACAACCGAGGGTTAAGGTGAAGGGCTTTAAAATTTACCCCTAAGAATTGGGACAGCACTACAACACCTGCACACGTCATCATACGTCATCGCGATCTCTTGCTTAATATGAGATCAGACGATCGCGACTGCTGTAGTTATTCCAGTTGTGTTATTTTTTTGTATTTATCTTCAGGAAATCACTGAAGGCATATATTATGTTATCATAATGATCTAATGTGACAATAAGATCGTACTATGTATTTACACAGTGGCCGTATTCATCTATGTAAATAGTCGAAAACAACATTAACATTATAGTAGACACTGTAAAAGGCTCATTCTCAGCCACTAGACTTTTCTGACAGGGTTTTCAAGTGTAATCAAATGTCAGAATGTTGTGGAACTGCTGTACAAGAGTTATGATTATGGATTATAGATCGCAAAATTTTGCCGTTTTTTTTTTGTTGTTTTTTTTAAAAGCATGACGGTAAAACAAGAACGCGGTTATGAATATATTAAAACATGTGTTTGTTTGTCGTAAATTAATAATAACAAAAAATACTAATTTGTGAATCTCCTTACTTCCGGGTTCAGCAATACTGCCGTTGTGGCAGGTGTATTCTGGGAAACTTCTTACCCCTTCATTTCAAGTGTGCTCCTGAAAAATCTTTGTTCGAAGGGATGTATACCCCTTGCCCTTAGCCCTACGCCTTCAAGCTAAAGAGAATTGGGACACCACTTGCCCTTGACAGAAACGCGCAAAACGAGGGGTAGGGGTAAGGGGAAGGGCTAAGGGGTAGAATTGGGATTGGGCCTATATTTTAGGTCGCGTCCTGTCATTACGTGATTAATTCATTAAAGTAAAGCTAAAAAAAAGTCATCTTCCATATAATTTTGTTTTGTTTGTAAGCCTGTTTCTAACCACAGGTTTAATTACCTGTTTCCACTGAGTGGTGCGGTACAGTTCAGTACAGTACTGTTCGGTATGCATTTAAGTCTGTATCCACTGTCAAAGGTACCAAAATAGCCAATCGTACCATATCACTTTTCTTCGGCATCCTTTCACAAGGGTACCTAGCACAACAGTACAGTACCAAAAGTGTGGAGCTACACTCACTGCTGAACGCTATTGGTTTACAGACATTCGTCATCAGTGCATGCAACAAACCAGCAGAACGAAAAACACAGAAATCACCATTTTTAAATACACAGCATAGGCATGACACCATAAAACAGTGATGGCATGCAGTAATAAGCAGACTAAAGCCAGAGGCCAAGAAGCAAGAAGCTTTTAACCAAACCGCTCAGTGGAAACGAGGCATTAGACTTTTTCAGAAAGTTTACATCTTTAAGAGTTTTACATCTTACTTTTTCCAGAATTGTGACCTTGTTACTCACCATTCAGAGTTTATTTATTTAACCTTTCTGGTCCGACACCCATCTACTCATGCTGACGATTCTGCATGTGGGGGCGGATGCTCTAACAATGAGGCTAAAGAGAGCAAACTCTAGTGTCTGTCGCTAGAGCACATCTTGACATCAGGGGTGTGAGGTTTACCTGCACAGCACTCACCAGCTGGCCTCCGTAAAATTTCACAAATGACTTTGTGGCTCACATTTCAGATTTTTTCCAGCATGTCATTAATTTTTGCAATTGTAAGTTTATATCTTGTATCTTGATTTGTTTATATCTCAAAATACTGGGTTTACATCTTGCAGTTGTTTACATCTCACAATTCTGAAATTTCCAGAACTGTGATTTTTTTTTTTGCAATTCCGAGTTTACATCTTGCAATTCAGATTTTTTTTTTAAGAAAATCTTGCAATATTTCTTGCAGTTCTGAGTTCACCTTGCTCAATTCTGACTCTGATTGCTCAATTTTTCAAAAGTGTGACTTTTGAAAATTCAGTTCATTATTATTTGACATCTCACAGTTCTAAAACTATACATCTTCCAATTTCTAAGTTCTATATATCGTACGTTTTATACAAACTTAGTGTTCTGACAAAGTCAGAATTGTATTATGATATTATAAATGTTCTTCTTTTTGGTATATTTAATTAGATTTAATATTAGTAAAAGTTTCTACTTCCTCCTGACCACTACACCCCCAACCCCCTCATTTGTGTACCGATAAAAGTATCTTGTTGGGAATGGCTTTGGATAAAAGGGAATAATGGATTCATGATTGATAGAAGTTTACAAGAGATGACCAACATAAATAAAATTCTAATGTATTATCCTGAGTGGAAGTGGATATGTTTTCCATGGAGTATTCTGTATTTTGTTAGTAAGTATTTTCAAGATGAAATGTGTATGGAAATCTTGATTTCCAGTTCATGAGGATAGTTTTCTTGGCGATTGTTAGAGCCACCAGATGTAATTGACCATTTATATTATTTAAATCGATTGTGGATATGCCATCTGATAGGCAGAGGTAGGGAGACAGTGGGATGTGACATCCCATTAAGTTGGAGGGTGAGTTAGTAACCTTTTCCCAAAAGTTTTTAATTGAAGTACAATGCCATAAGGCCTAAAAATAGATGTCTTTTGATGTAGTTATCTTTTAAAAAGTTATACTACATTTAATAATGCAAATTACAGTAATGTTTTTATATATTTATTTTGAAATATTATTAAATAAATTAGGAAATTACCTATGGCAACTTTAATGTAAAATAGTTTGGGATACTTACCTTCCGCCCATGACACTCAATGATATTAGGTTTTTGGCCCTTTATGCGAAAATTTTTGAGCACCCCTGTTCTAAACTAATAGTACACATTTATGTTCACTAATCTGTTTAAATGTATATTTTAAGCATTTCAAATTATACAAACAATTTAATGAACATAAATTAGCAATTATTATTTTTATATGAATTAGAATTATTATTTCCCTTAAAATTGTTAAATACCTCCCAGTAACTTTATGCCACCAAATGACATGACTGTTTGAAGACATCTTTCTTATATCAGTGACAACTGTTATGCTACACTAACAGTCAAGCAAGTTTCTGTGCCAATTGTGTCTCCTGTAATTAGGAGTGTAGAGAGGTGGAAAATTGTGAATGTTGAATCTGCCAGGCGGTGACGAAGAGGCGTCTGTGGGGAATCGCTGGAAAGAAAAGGCAGGAAAATGCAAAGTGCTCGAGGGTCCCTGGGAGCCTTTTCAGCACTCTAACAAAATCATTTCTGCAGATAAAATATTCAAAAAAGCAGTTATGTTTTCATTTAAAACATCATGTCCTCTGTAAGTTCTATTTAATGTCAAACCAAGCACTCGGGTTTATCTCAGACTTTCATCGTGCTTTTGTAGCTGCTTGTTCGCTATCCATTTTAACCATTGAAAAAATGCTTTTGTTGGCTCGTCAGCTCTGGTTTGGTTCCCTTCACTTATACAGTACTGTATAACAACACTGTATGGAGCAAGGCTAAATAAGTGTGCTCAGTTTGTACCATAGTGCTCTCGTTTAAAGAGTTATAATATCCTGTTTTCAATACTGCTGTCGTTTGTTCATCTTCGCTTAAAATCACAGTGAAAAGCAAAAGTGTTTGGAATGAGTGTTGTATAAAAATGTGTGCAATGCAGGGCAAAAGCATTTGTGGTTCCTCAAAACCTTATGATCAAAGTTTTTTTAAATATATGTTTTAACTATGAAAAAATTGCATTAACATCAATGGAATGTTTCCATTGCACAAAATGTACTTGAGTGTGGGAGTAATGGTTATTTAGACTATCAGAATTTTCCACAAACTAACAAGGGGTCTGGTAATGGTGATGACCTGTTAAAAACAGGGGATTGTTTTTTTGGAATTGATTGATATGTGAAGAACCTTACACATACATGGGCAGTACAAGCCAGTACAACAACAACAAAAAACATAATCCTTGTTTCTTTTCGCTTTTTCTTGTTCACTCAACTTTTGAAACCATCAGCTGCACTGACCTAAAATTATTTGTGAGTAATACAAAAAACATTTAGTTGGGTTAACATAAGTGTTTTAGTTTTCTGGAGAGGTGAACTACTCTGTAACAAACCTTTTAAGTTGTGCCAACTGAACATTTCTTGTCTGCATAACTAGAATCCCTGAAGTTGAGTAAACAAAAAAACATAATCCTTATTTCCTTTAGTTTTTTCTTGCATACTCAACTTTTGAAAACATCAGTTGCACTGACCTAAAATGTCTGAAGTTAAGTGAACAAAAAATCTCTTTTGGAAATTCGTACTAGGAAATAAAACATTATTAGAACAAACAAACATAGTTCAATTGAGAAAAAAATGTTAACAAAACATTTATTAGACACAGAATTAGATACAGGACAGGAGGCATAACAATAACGGTAAACAAGACAAGGATCAAAATATGGCAGGACAAACAGGGGAAATAAAGGCGTTGTAATTCTTCAGAAGGATAAACAAGACCTGGCAAAGAGTCTGTGTGAATGAGTTGTCTTTATAGTCTTCCATCATAAGCTTCCAGCTGTGTATGTGTAATCAGGAGAATACTGGTTCCTCCATTTGAATTATAGTTTGAGCATTTGATTGTCATTTAATTATTACAGGATTTTGCTGAGTTGTTTATGAAAATGAAATGTCAAATATCAAAATTTGATTTCTTATTTGAGAATGCCTTTTGTTTTATTATTTGATTGTTTGATTTATCATTTGGTACTTGTTTTGAGAGTTAGATTTATCATTTGGTACTTGTTTTGAAAGTTTGTTTTATTATTTATATTTGTAGATTTTTTTAGGCATTTGAATTTTCATTTAAATTTTGTTAGAAAGAAATTTCCATATATAATAACTCAACTTAAAGGTGCAGTATGTAAGTTTGACACCCAGTGGTTGAACTAGATATTGCACTCCTGGATCAAAATAGATGCAAACGAGGGATGCCAGGTTGAGTACAGGAGCGATTTAAACTGTGTTCTAAATAAAAGCAACGACATGCGATAGAGGGAATATTTTCCATATTAAAAGGAGTTTTGGTTTTAACCAACACCTCAAATTGATATTAGACATTAGAAACGGCTTCTATTTCTCACAGATGAACATGTGAAACCTATGACAGTGATCACCTCGGATAAACCTTGTGTGCTTTATTCAGTGCTAAATACTAACAATGCGAGTTTGAATGCATTTTACATGACATTTATTGCCATATACTGAACGCTAGAGCAGATACTGTAGTTCACCTCAGATCTTGAAAATACAATAAACTGTTTGAAATTGAACTTTAGAACTAAACACATATGAGTGATTCAGCATTTACATTTAATGATGTCAAAGAGGGTTAACGTGTATTAAATAGATTCTAAACCTTACCGTTTCGTGGGTGAGTGCATATTCTGTGCATCTGAAAGGCTGTATTTAAATGTATGTCATGTTTCGTCTGGTGCAAACAGCCAAACTGCTTATCACTGCATCTCATCACAAAGCGTGTTGTTAGGACACACGGTTACAATGTAACCTGCTCACGTTTCGTAATATTTATGTCATTTGCTAATTAATAACCTCATGTGAAACTGAATCTGTCTCATTTCGACATCTGATACTGTCCACTGACACTTGCATTTCGCACACGGACGCATGCTTTCTGAATGAATGAATGAAATATGCTGTTAATGTATTTACTAACATGAACTAATTATGAACAATACTTGTAAAGCAGTTATTAATCAACATTTACTAATGCATTATTAACATCTAAATTCATGCTTGTTAACATTAGTTAATGCACCATGAGTTATTGTGAACTAACAACGAACAACTGTATTTTTTTTCTTAATTAACTTGAACTAATAATAAATGTATTGTTCATAGTTTGTTCATGTTAGTAAATGCTTTAACTAACTAATACAACCTTATTGTAAAGTGTTCTTTGTGGAACATGAAATTATTCATCTATACAGGCACTATATAACTTATGGTTCCATGAAGAGCCTTCACCATGCACAAAACTTTTCAAAAACACAATAGTTCCTTTTGACACTACAGTATTAAAATAAATGTTCTAATGCCAAAGAGAACAGAAAAATTCACTTTTGTGGCACTTATTTTGAGATTTTATTTTTTATATCTGATTTTAAATCTTGCCTAATAGATATGTGACTGTACAAACTAGAAAAATTAGACAAAAGTAGTCAAAAATAGGGGGAAAAAGGGCAATATTCTCTTCCAGTCACCCTGCGCTTCTGTCAGATGGTAATTGGGGCCGGTAATTACTGTAAGTGGAGGGTTAACAGGCAATTAACCTGAAAGAAACCGTAGAGAATGTAAAAGATCAAGCTCACAGAAGAGACAATTCATGATGAGTCCAACTGGAGTAACATTTCCTTTCAAAATTCTGATCTTTGCCTCCCCTGTCAGCCAAGGGCCGGCTTTGTCATAGAAAAAGAGAGCTTTAGATCATAAAGGCAGTCATCAGCACTCAGAAAAAAATGTGGACAAGGTCAAGTCAGACAGGAACCTGAAAATATGTGTTTACTGTGATGTGTGAAGAGGTGAGTACAGCTGCACTGCCGGCTGACTTGCTTTAGCGCATTTCTTCCGGCAGTCAGTGAATGCGTACTGTGCAAAACACTCAGAGAAATGATTCTTTGTCTGACCTTTTAAGAAGATTAGCCCTGTTAAATGAGTGCTCGGAAGACGCTTCAATTCAAACCTTGCAGGTCCAGCAGGTCAACTAGTAAAATTAAGTTAAGTGAAGTCCACTTTGACTCTAGAGGAAGCAGAGCCAGGCCTGTCCATCCGTCTGTTTCTCCAATTGAGCCCCTAAGGTCTCTGACACTCCACACAGCTTTAAAAACCTTAACCTAAGCTGATGTGAACGATCTCCCCTTGGCTGCGTGTGCGTTGGGAAAGGAGGAGGAGGAGGGGGAGTTCGTTTATTGAAGCTGAAATGATTTTAGCCTACCTCTATGTGTAAGGATGTGCTTTGCCAAGCAGACTGGCTGAAGCCCGTCTTACTTTTTTTTCCTCCGTGCATTTACATTCCCAACACCTGCATCACTTATTTATTTCTCAACCGCTTCCCACCCACTTTTTTTTGCTCCATTAAACCCCCCTCATTTGAATATGGCGTGCCGGAGATACTGTATATTGCTCGTCCCAAAGCTCGTCCATAATCAGGGAGGCTACAGACCTCTGGGAGCTTTGTGTGGGTTCATGAGGTGCCGTAATCGCACACATTCAGCGCAGAGCTCCTCACCTGTTCCCTCTCTCCACTATCAGAAACTCATCCGTCAGTAACCTGGACAGTGTTAGAGGGCCTTTAATGTATCTGCTGTGGCTTATTGTCCTTCCGGCTTTGCCCCTCAAGTCCAGTGAAGTGTGGAGCAATCACGGGCCTCTGTGGAGAACGGATAGAGCAATTTTTTTTTTCAGAAAGGAGGGGTGGTTACAGTAGTTTGTGCATGCACATTTTCCAGAGTAGCAATCTTCCCTTCCTTTTTCCGCTCTGAATAAAGGTGATGAAATCCCTCTCGCTGCCACTAATCTTGAGCTGACAGAGAGGGCTGCTATAGAAGACTCTCTCTATCTGTTGTGAGAGGCAGTGGACGCCTGCTTGTAAGCCGCTTATGATATTGACTGCCTGCTTCCTTTCCTTTTCAGTGTGGCCCAGGCACTTATGGGGATACACACACTCACACAGTCTGCCGTGTGTCGTCATGAGGAAATTCTCATTTTATCCGTCATGACTCGAACTGTATGAAAGTTGAGAAAGCTATGAGAATGTTGCTTTCTCTGTTGAGTAGACTGTATTGGGTGTTGATTAAGATAAGGCATTGACAACCACCTTTTTGTTTGAATTTGATTACTTTTTAAACAAAGAAACTAAATGATACATTCTGTGTTCAAAAGTGCTGCAAAACTGCAACTATAGTTGAACCTGTCTGACCCATGGATGAATCTTATGAATCAGGCTTTATTTATGGTGAAACTCATAAAGTGCAGCTAGTTTAGTCTGATTCTCAATCGAATGTGCACCAATCAGTTTGTTTAATACAAATTCAAAGCATAATATGAAACTAGAGTAATCTGATTAGCGAATGACTCTTATGAATTAGTTTATAAAACTGTTGACTCGATACTGTATGACTCGATTCTTTTTGCTGAATCAAACCCATAAAGTACAACATGTTTAATCTGATTGCTGAATGAATGTCTGATATGAATCAGTTATTTTTAGTGATTCAAACCTTTACTGCAAAACTAGTGCAGTTTGATTCTTAAAATAATGTTTTATGAATCAGTTGATTTCAGTAAGTCGCATTAAACACAACAACTATAATCTGATTCTAGAATGAGAGACTCTTTTGAATCAATTATTTTTATTGAATAAAACTCATAAGGTGCAACTTGTGGAGTTTGTTTGCTGAATGAATGACTACTTATTTTTAAAGAATCAAACCCATGACGCACAACTGTGGTTGTCTCATTTGTTGTCAATATGTTTTATCAGTCAGTTCTTTTTAGTGAATCCAAAACAAACATTGCAAAAATCCAGCAAGCATTTTTTGTTTTTAAAAGATGTCTAATAGATGTCTAAACATAGTCATCTTAGCTAAAACAAGGCTAAATTAGGGCTGTCAGTGAAAATCTAATAGGCGTCTAAGAATAGGCCAAAACTAGACTAGTCATAAAATAAACAGAAATGAAAGACTACACATATAAAGTCTGTCTAATCTATCTATTTGACGACTAGTCTAGTTTTGGGCTATTCTTCAATTTCTATTAGATTTTCACTGACAGCCCAAGTTTAGCCTTTGTTTTATCCAAGCTGTCTACATTTAGATGTCTATTAGTTGTCTATTATACACAAAATTGTTTCCTGGGAAGTTCTCCCTGGTTCATGGATAAATGCTTTATATAAATAGTGTATAGCTTGATTCCTGAATGAATAGTTTCTAATATACCATCTGTATCTTTGATGAATCCAACACATGAAGAGCAACCAAGTAGTGCAGTTCAGTTCACAAACTGAAAAATTTTGTGTTGATTTGTTTAATGAATCAAAAGTATACAACACTGTTGATTGCTAATTCATTTTTTTTAGTGAATCAAACCCATTACCCACAACAAATGAAATTTGATTCCTGACTTAATGTGTGTAATGAACCAGTTATTTTTTAGTAAATCAAACCAATTGAGCACTAGTAGTCAGAAATTATTCAAACAAATTGTTTTTTTTCAATGGACCAAATTTATACAGTGCAAAGAAATATACACCAATTCCAAAATAATTATCAGAATCAGATTCAGAATCAGAATCAGTTTTATTGCCAAGTGTGCTTCACACACACAAGGAATTTGTTTTGGCAACAGAAGCTTCCAGTGTACATTAAGTGACAAGTGACAACACAAGATTAAATACAAGAAAAGAAAAGGCAATAAACATTAAACATTAAACAGAGATGCAGTCAGTCAAAAAGATCTGGATGTTGAGTTGTATGTACAGATATGTTGTAAATATACAGGTTATAAGGTGCTGTGTACAAGTGCGTATGAGAAAGTATTGCTTGTTTATTGCACAGTAGGGGAATATTTAACTGTTCGTGAGGTAGATGGCCTGAGGAAAGAAACTTTTCCTGTGTCTGGCTGTTTTTGTGCTTGGTGCTCTGTAGCGCCGACCAGGCGGTAACAGTTCGAACAGGTAGTGTGCTGGGTGTGAGTCGTCCAGAGTGATTTTACGAGCCCTTTTACTCACTCTGGAAGAGTACAGTTCTTGAAGTGTAGGAAGGGTAGTGCCAGTGATTCGTTCAGCAGTCCGGACTATTCGCTGTATTCTACGGAGGTCGGTTTTGGCAGCTGAGCTGAACCAGACGGTGATTGAAGTGCAGAGGATGGATTGGATGACAGCTGAGTAGAACTGTACGAGCAGCTCCTGTGGCAGGTTGAACTTCCTCAGCTGACGAAGGAAGTACAGTCTCTGCTGGGCTTTCTTTACAATGAAGTCAATGTGAATGTCCCACTTCAGATCCTGAGAGATGGTGGTGCCCAGGAACCTGAATGACTCTACTGCAGCCATAGTGCTGTTCATGATGGTTAGTGGGGGGAGTGCAGGGGGGTTTCGCCTAAAGTCCACTATCATCTCCACTGTTTTGAGCGTGTTCAGCTCCAGGTTGTTGTATCTGCACCATAAAGCCAGCCGCTCCACCTCCTGTCTGTATGCAGACTCGTCACCATTCCGGATGAGTGTCATCCGCAAACTTCAAGAGCTTAATGGAGGGGTCTTTTGCGGTGCAGTCGTTTGTGTACAGGGAGAAGAGCAGTGGGGAGAGAACACATCCCTGGGGGGCACCAGTGCTGATGGTGCGGCTGTCGGATGTGATTTTGCCCATTCTGACTAGCTGTTGTCTATCTGTCAGAAAGCTGGTGATCCATTGACAGACAGAGCTAAGGACAGACAGCTGGGTCAGTTTGTTCTCGAGCAGTGATGGGACGATGGTGTTAAAGGCAGAACTGAAGTCCACAAACAGTATCCTTGCGTAGGTCTCTGGTTTGTCCAGATTTTCTAGGATTTAATGTAGTCCCATGTTGACTGCATCATCCACAGACCGGTTTGCTCTATAGGCAAACTGCAGGGGGTCCAGCAAAGGTCCAGTGATGTCCTTCAGATAAGCTAGCACCAGTCTTTCGAATGACTTCATGGCCACAGATGTTAAGGCAACAGGTCTGTAGTCATTAAGTCCTGTGATCTTTGGTTTCTTTGGTATTATGATGATGGTGGAGAATTTGAAGCAGGATGGAACTTTGCGCTGTTCCAGTGATCTGTTGAAGATCTGTGTGAAAATGGGAGCCAGTTGGTCCGCACAAGTTTTCAGACAGGCTGGTGAAACACCATCTAGACCTGGTGCTTTTCGTCTCCTCTGTTTACTGATGATATGACGCACATTATCCTCACTGATCTGATGTGCCGGGGTGGAGAAGGAGATGGCTGGAGGTGTTGATGGCTGTTTACTGAGGATCTGATGCCCATTATCCTCACTAATCTGAAGTGCCGGGGTGGAGAAGGAGATGGCTGGAGGTGTTGATGGCTGTTTACTGAGGATCTGATAGCCATTATCCTCACTGATCTGAAGTGCAGGAAGGGAAAGGGAGATGACTGGAGGTGTTGATGGCTGTGTAGGGAGATGGTCCGGGCGGGTGTGAGGTGTCTGGCCAGAGGTGTCAAATCTACAATAGAAAATATTCAGCTCGTTTGCAAGATGTTTGTTGCTGTCAATACTGGGGGATGGCGTTTTATAATTCGTGATGTCTTTCAGGTCTTTCCACACTGATGCAGGGTCGTTGGCACAAAACTGGTTTTGCAGCTTTTTGGCATAGCTCTTCTTGGCCACACCAATCTCCTTTGTCAGTGTGTTCCTGGCCTGATTGTATAAAATCCTGTCCTCGCTCCTGTAGGCATCCTCTTTTTCCTAACGAAGCTGTCTAAGTTTTGGTGTAAATCATGGTTTATAATTGTTAAATGATAATTAGGTCCTGGTAGGGATGCATAACTCCTCACAGAAACTGATGTATGATGTTACAGTCTCTGTGAGCTCGTCCAGGTCGGTGGCTGCAGCTTCAAAAACACTCCAATCAGTGCATTCAAAACAGCCTTGTAAGACCTGCTCTGTGTCGTTGGTCCATCTCTTAACAGTCCTTAATACTGGCTTAGTAGTTTTAAGTTTTTGCCTGTAAGTTGGTATAAGATGAACCAGGCAGTGGTCGGAGAGTCCTAGAGCTGCTCTGGCGACGGAGCGATATGCATCCTTTATTGTGGTGTAGCAATGATCCAAAATGTTATTGTCTCTGGTGGGGCATGTGATGTGCTGTTTGAATTTAGGCAGCTCATGTGTGAGTTTTGCCTGATTAAAGTCACAGAGAATGATAAAAGCAGAGTCTGGGTGTCGCTGTTCAGTCTCTGTGATCAGATCAGACAGCTGTTGTAACGCAGTACTCACGTGTGCTTGCGGTGGAATGTAAACACCGATGAGAATGAACAAGGAAAACTCCCGCGGTGCATAAAACGGCTTACAGTTAATGAAAAGCGCTTCCACATCAGGACAGCACATCTTCTTTAACACAGTTACATCCGTACACCACCTCCTGCTGATGTAAAAGCGTCCCACCACCGCGTTTTGCCCATTGACTCCGTATCGCGATCTGCTTTGTACAGCTGAAAGTCCGGTAAGTGTAATGTGCTGTCCAGAATGGCTTTGTTCAGCCCGGTTTCTGTGAAACACAGTGCAGCAGAGTTGTTAAAGTTCTTGTTTTTGCGTGAGAGCAGAAGTAGTTCATGCATTTTGTTAGGAAGAGAGTGGAGATTCGCTAGATGGATGCTAGGCAGCGCCGTTCTGAAGCTGCGCTGTCTCAGCCTGACGAGCGCGCCGGCTTTTTCCATGCCTCCGGGTCTTGTATTTCTTCCACAAAGCAGCTGCTCCGCCGATGACAATGTTCCGCAAAATGGCAGAGAAATCAAAATCCAGTTGGTGATTAGTTGGTGTGCACTGCCGAATGTTCAGCAGCTCGTCCCTGGTATAACTGATCGTGTTTGATAAACATAAAACAGGACAGACTAACAGAAATAGTGCAAACACTGGAGAGCTCCGCACCGAGGCAGCCATCTGCGGCGCCATCCTGGGAGCTAATGATCAAACAGATAATTTTTGATCAAACAGAGCTAATGACAAAACGGGTATCTTTTATCTGTTAACACCTTTTAGTGAATCCAAAATATAAAACACAGTCTGATTTAAAATCTCATAAAACTAGTGAATCAAATCAGCACAACTAGTGGTGTTTATTTCCCAAGTGATTCAAATGAATTGTTTTTTTTAATGAATCAAACCTATACAGTGCAACACGTTTAGACAAGTTTCAAGAAATAGCTACCTTTTATCTAAAGGCCGGCTCACACTGTGAAAATTTTTATAATCCTAAACGATTGTAGCATGTCAGACTGCACGAACATGGCTCTCATGTCACACTGTAAGATCTCAGCCATCATAATGTCAGACTGAACAACAATGAAGATGCACCAAACATGGAACAAACTCTCCCAGAGTTTGACGTCATCCACCCGCAACACTTTCACCATCCCACGTTCTGAAATGATTCCTCACAGCAACCGTAAACAATTTGTAGCGGCAATTTTGCTCACGGCGTGTCTCAATAATAAAACCAGGAAGAAAAAAAACTGTTTTGGCATTTCCCTGTGGTCATTTGAATTGTCGCATGGATCGCGTCATCAAATTCGGAGCTCCTACTGGTTCTTGGATTGACACTCATTGCAGCTGTTGTCACACTGCAGGAAAATGTCTGAAATCTTCTGACACTGCCAGAACCTTATTAGAGAGAAAATCTGATCGCAACGGGCACTAAGCTGCTGTCTGTGAACATGTCAAACCAACGATCAAAGATCACAGATTTTAGCCTAGCATTTCAGAAATCTTTTTGGATTTCCCAAATTTGTTTCACATGACAGAATCGTTGCTGAAATCTCACAGTGTGAGCAGGGCTTTAGCGAAGATTTACAAATTAATTTTCAGAGGAGCATGTGATATGATTGATCGCGGCTGGCCTCTCATCCGTACTCAGCAATAATCCAATCAGTTTGATTCAAGCTTACAATAAATAAACGGATTTCACCCTACTGCCTTATCTTAATTTTGGAAGAATCCCCCCTTCCACCACATCTCCTCCTTTTCCTCCCTTTACTGGGGGGAGCTCTCGAAACCTACCTGATCTCGGAACTTATATGCTTATATGATTATTGACCAGCCGAGAGCCCTGGGCTCAATTATCTCCGAGTTCAGGTTTCCCTCCTGCTAATAGCATCAAGCAATATCTAAGTTCCTAATCTTAAATACCATTTTTTGTTGTATATTTCTATAATATACAATGTAGTCCATTCCTGAAAGAATGGTTCTAATTCACAAAGTGTTGTATGAGTCATATCAATCTGGACTTTTTAGTGAACCAGCTTACAAAAAATGCTGAAATCAGTAGATAAATTGATGTTTATATGACAGCATTTAGCTGCATATTCACATCATGCATGTTTGTAACAGTATTGTATAAATATTAGCTAATGAATTTAATTCATGTAAAACCTTTTACTTTTATTTTTTAGCATTGCTTTTTAATTTACAGTCAAGGCCAGTTGTGGGATTGCATTTTTCTAGCCTCTAAAGGAAAATAGACTGAATGTTTTTGTAATTATGTTAATTAATTTAGAAAATTACTCCATTATTTTACTTTTTTCCAAATATTTGTCACTTAAAAGTATTAAAGGAAGCATTGGTGGAGCCGTTAAAGCCGTTAACCTGAATCCTTAAATTCTTGCTTTCCTCATCTCTGTACCACCAGCTGAAGGTCAGCGCAGTATTGTGGCTCAGATAATTCAGTTTGTTCACAAGAACTGTAGTGAAAAGCTCTCCTGGAGTGGTGTTGTGCTTTTGTAACATGTGGCTGTTCCTTCAGAGCGACTGAGGACAAATAGATAGTTGTCACTCACTCTTTGTCCTGAATGTCTTGCACAACTCAAAGGCCTGCGCTATAGCCAATCTAACAATGTCTTACAGTGGCTGCTTTTGCCATTGAATTGTTCAAATCATAGTCAAAGAACAGAAAAGGACAAAGATGAAATCTCGGCTCTGATGATGACAGCTAGAAAGGCTGAGGTAAATTGTCAGCGATGGAGAGATGAGAAGGAAAGGAGGGGTGACTGGAGACCGAGAGGAAGAGAACGTCTTCATAAAACACACAATCAATCCACTTTGGCCTTGGCTCAATTATCCCAATCAAGGTTAATTCTTTTGAACCTGGGCGCCATTAAAGGGCATGAATACAAAGAAGAGAGTGGAATGTAGAGAGGATTTACTAGGGGAAGAGGCACATGGTGATGGAAGACTATAAATCGATGATTTCTATTCAGAGGCTCTCAGATCAGCGTTTGGCTCAGGAAGGACGTCTAGAATTGTGACACCGATTGTGACTGAGCTATTGATTGACACATTTAATGTAATAATCATTTAGTCTGTTCCAGAAAAGGAACAATTGAGTACAAACTCACTTTTACTTTGTAAAGAAAACTTGTAAGCAATTAAACCTTGACATAAGAAGGGGGGGGGGGGGTTGGTTGGTAACACTTTACAGTGAATTTTCAGTGGTGATACGGTGATCATTGATGATTTTTAACATGCAAGTCAATGGCTACTAGTGCCTGAAGAGTCAAAAAAGCACACAGAGCCAAAAGGAAAGTTTCATTAGTCTATTGAGACCTTTAAATAAGGGAATCAATCAGTCTGTACACCAAACGGAACAATATTTACAACATGATTCATTGACTTTCATTTTCAACATGAGAGTATCAGGTCAGGGTACTTTTCATAATTTTTTTTGCAAATTAAAGCTATCTTATTTCATAGAAATATTTCTAATTTTCTTTTCAATTAAATGTAACATTTAACATTAAAATAAATGATATATAAAAACATATAGGGTAAAAGAATCCCAGTGACATCCTATAAGAGCTAAGCGATTTGGCCTAAATTGTAAATTTCGATTAATTGGATATTTTAAATACGATTACGATTAATGAACAATTCTTTTATTTATTTATTTACTTTTTTTGCCCTCTCCGCACTCGTCAATGCTACCAAGCTGACCAATCACAGAGCTTTCGCTATGCGTTGTCGCAACATGTAGTTACAGTCACAGCCATGGGGTTTGCAAATGCGTGAAGGCTGTGCCAGACCATGCGCTGCGATCAACGCAGAAGTGTAAACAAAGCATGGTCACGTGACTCCACACACGTTAGGGAAAGTAACTGAAAAAATGTACCTGGAAAAATTTGATCGTTTAAAGGTTCTGAATGTCGATTTTGATTACTTTTTAATTATTCGCTCAGCCCTACATCCTATTGTGGTGTATGCATCAAATTAAATTGACAAAATTCACATATATGGAAAGAATATTAAATGCAAGGAATATTGACATAATATTCTATTTTCATTAAGTGCAACAGATATGTTTATGTAAAAGTTAAACAACACACTTATTCTGAACTAATAGTTCATTCATTTATTATTTTTTCTTCGGCTTAGTGCCTGATTTATTAGGGGTTGCCACAGCGTAATGAATCGCCAACTACTCTGGCATATGTTTTATGCAGAGGATAACTTAATTAATGTATTTTTGCAATTAATAGATGATAAATGAGTAAAACCTAGCTGTTTTAAGGATATTGGCAAAATAAAAATGTTTTATATAAAGTGTTATAAGCTGAACTTTGACTCTTAAATAAAGTATTTTAATATGTCATTAAATCAATTTTGTTCAAAATATGGTGACAAGATATTTTGGAAAATATTTTTACATAAAATTATTTTAGTGAGTATGTTCTGAAAAAAATAAAGTTATAATAGTCATTATTTTTTTTTTTCAGTCAAAACAATCAGTCAATCATCAGTCCGAATTTAAAGGTGCAGTAGGTGATCTGCCTAAATGCTCACCGGTTAGTATAATATCTTTCAAATACAGTTCCTCCTGTCCGAAAGCCAAGCCTCCTGAAATCGCAAACTCGCACATTAAAGATGACAGAGACCATGATCATGTCATTCGCCATTCAGAAAGCTTTATAGTACTTTATAATACTACAATTCTGAACGAAAAACTGATCCTAAAGCGACTACTGTATGCTTAGTGGTTGGCCGGCGGTGCTGGAATTTATTTATTTTTATTTTTTTAGTTTAGTTTATTTGTTTACAGGGTCAATGTAAAAAAAAAATACTTCAGCCATGGTGTCTCCCTTCCTCTAGCGTGCAAAAGTAACGCCAATATTCATTCAGGATTTTAAAAAGTTTTGATTCAGTTTTGACGCAGATTTGTTTTTAACGCTGTCATTCGTATCCACCTGACTGCGGCCTGCGTTAACACACATCAATGAATCTGTGTGAACAGTTGCACAGTTGTTCAAATCTACATTTGCTGACAGACGGTTTGGGCGACTTATCAGAATTATGGAAATTATTGGCCCGACAATATTTAATTGGATGAACAATTATTGGTCTTATGCCTTTTTCCCAGAATATAAAAATACATATAAATGCTTTTAGATCATTTACTTTAATCATTACTATTGGAATGTGAAGAGACTTTTAACCAGCACAACAAAAAATGTTCAAGACAATCACCTACTGCATCTTTAAACTATTAATAAAAAATAGTCACTCAATGACACTAAAGTAACACTGCATCCCATTTGACAAACCTATGGAGTTCAAACCCATATTAAATCCTAAGAAGTACATTTACCTTTTTAATGCAATCTGCTGACTCATATACTTTTTTAATGCAATGTGCTGATTTTGTTGTGCTTTTTTTCTATACCCAACTGCACAATAGACATTTACACATATCCAAACTCAGCACTTTAACTTAACTGTGAACTGAGAAAATTCTATGCAGGTGCTCACTGGACATTTAACAGGCGTCTGCACTCAGTCAACTTAGACTGCGCACTAGTACTTACATTCTCACTTTTAGTTCTACCTCTCATATTCAGTGCTTCTTCTTATGTATAATGTTTACTCTTTGGCATGGATGAAAATATTTGTTTTGTCAATGTCTATGCACCTTTACACTTAAAAATAAGGGTGAAATAAATAAACAAAACAAAGGGGGATTTGAAAGTGGTGCCATAGCATAGAACACCCCGGTCCTGGAGGGCCAGTGTCCTGCAAAGTTTAGTTACAACCCCAACCTGACCCACCAGAGCTAGCTAATCAAGCTCTTACTAGGCTTTCTATAAACATCTATGCAAGTGTGTTGAGGCCACAGCGGAATGAACCGCCAACTTATCCAGCACATGTTTTACGCAGCGGATGCCCATTCACAGCGGATGCTCATTCACACATGCACTATGCACAATTTAGCCTACCAAATTCACCTATAGCGCATGTCTTTGGACTTGTGGAGGGAAACTGGAGCACCTGAATGAAACCCACAGGGACACGGAGAGAACATGCAAACTCTACACAGAAATGCCAACTGACCCAGCCGAGGCTTAAACCAGTGACCTTCTTGCTGTTAGGTGATCGTGCTACCCACTGCGCCACTGTGGCGCACTACATTAATATTATTATTAATTATAATATAGGTAATATTATATAATATTACTTTTCTCTCAAAGCAAGTCTTATTGTTTCACGCATTGTCGCATTAAGGACTTATGCAGTGCAGATATTTTATATTTATTTTTCTTTTTTTTCTTATTCATAAGTTTTCATAGATGTTCTTTATGAAACCTTCAATGGCAGTAAAGAACCTTTATTTTTAAGAGCATTGGTTAGTTAGGAAGAAACATTTTGCTCTTGGTAGAATCACAATAAAAATGATACATTCATATGTATTAAGACAAACAATTATTTATATTATTTTGTGTAATGTTGGGGATGTTTTCATCCACTCTGGGGTGATTTTGAGTCCTAATTTGGCCACAACTTTCTTTTTGTTTCAGCAAATGGAATGATTTTGGGTGACAAATCTTATTTTGACACATATTTTGGGAAAATGCTTTAAAGTGCTTAGTAAACATAATAAATGTATTTGAGCACACACTGCTGTTTTACTCCAATAAACACCATACAAGCCTATCTAAAGGGTTAATGGCGCCAACCAATGATCAAAGGTACAAATGACAATTTCCCAACAGGGAAAACCACAACAATCAAGAATGCATGATTATTTTGTTTCAAGCCATTGCAATCAAAAAATGAAAGTCAATTGGGCAAAAACAGCCACAAACATAAAGAAAGGGTGGTCAATTTGAACTATACACATGGGTTAAATGCATGTCTACCTGTCTCAGTGTTATAAATCCAGGTGCTTTACATTATGTGTTGTAGCTACAGTACGTGAATTGTGATATATTTCATATTTGACTTGCAGTATAGGTAAATTGAATAAGCTAAATTGGCCGTAGTGTATGTGTGTGAATGCAAGAGTGTATGGGTGTTTCCCGGTGTTGGGTTGCAGCTGGAAGGGCATCTGCTGCTTAAAACATATACTGGATAAGTTGGCGGTTCATTCCATTGTGGCGACCCCTGATTAATAGAGGGACTAAACCGAAAATAAAATGAATGAATGCATAGCTTATCACAGCCTGTTTTTAGTGACATGGACATGGGTATTTGCGTGCAAAAATCTGATGTGTTAATATCAATCCACCAACACACACCTCTCTGAACACCAGTATATAGAGACCAAAATGACTAAAAAAGGCTGTTGTGCAAAGTTAGATGAAGGACATCAGACAGGCCGAGCGAGCCGATGGCAGAGTGACAGCCCCGCGTGATGGCTTTGACTGATAAACGCTAACCTGCAAATGAAAGGCTCTTCAGTCCCCATCATCCCCTGTCACAATGCAATTACTCTACAGGGCGATAGCAAGATAGAGGCTCGCAGGCAAGCAGATAATAAAGCTATTGACTGATGTGACTTAATGATTAGGACGTCAGAAAAAAAAAAACGAACATAAGGACAGAAAAGCGCTGGCAGATTGTCCGGATTTGCGAGCGTTTTTCCTCCCCGACACAGATACAGTTCAAGCCAGATGAACAATCCTATCGGAGCATCTGAATATGTCCTGCTGTACTGAGCTGAATTGGAGCGGGCTGTTGGTCTTGAGGATCCGTGCTGAAGTGTTTCATTGTGTCCTTCAGAGAGCTTTTGACTTTGAACTGTTGAACAGCGCTCCTCCTCTTCCTCCACTCCCTCCTTGTCATGTATTTACACTCAGAGGAGAGATTGAAGACGTAAACGTGTAATTAGTCTCCATTGTTGTCTTTGCAGATTAGGAGCACCGTCGGGGCATGTCGTTTGAGGGGGCCGTAAGTTTGCGGCGTGATTGGCTGAAGGGGGGCCGGTCGGGGCTCCCTGCCGTGGGCAGAAATAGTGTTTCCCCCAGGCGTAATTTTAGTGTAGTGAGTGTGAATAACGAGTGATTATTAATCAGAGCCTGGCAGTGTGATCACAGCTTCCTCTCCGAGAGCTCAGGGGTGATGTTCAAATTCCCTTTACTCAGTGAGGAACTGTGATGGTTTAGAGGAAGCAGGGTTTCGACTGAGAGCAGGATATGGCAAGCGGAGAATTAAAGGGGTCATGAATTGAGATCTCAACTTTTACTTAAGCTTTTGATATATAAGATGTTATCATATTACAGGAATATGCTGTAAGTTTCAGAGATGAAAATGCCTTTGTTACTGAGTTACTGAGAAAAAAAAAACAGCTTTTATTGATGCTAGACCTAGAAAACGCCAGATTTTGCAATGTACATAACTATGATGTCACATGTAGGTTAAACACCGCTTACACAGAATAATATCACTGCCTGATTCTTTAGCTCTGATGTAATGTAATATCAGTCACTGCATAAGCTTTAGACAATGTAGGCTCATTCTGAAAACGTACCACTATATACATTTCTGGAGAGCGCCGAATATGCCCCAGGAGCTACACTTTTTGCTGTTTTTGTTCTTCTGAATCGAACAAAGGGCGCTGTGTACTTTTTTAGAGATTTCAAATTTCTCTCCCATTCTCGCCTGCTGTTCTCACGTGAATTCACCAGAGGGCACTGTCAACTGTCCGACTGACTGAATGAATGACTGACCAATCGACTGACCCACCCTCTTCCTTCCCTAAACCAATCCAATACTGTTTTCAAAAGCTCCAATTGACCCGTCCACCCATTTCACTAAATCCAACTGACATTTTTAAAAAGCAATCCAGAAAAAGAAAAGCCCTCTTCTGATTTTTACCATGTTTTCAGATTTTACCTCATTCTCACCCTGTTATTTACTTGATTATTATATTTTTATCTTACTTTTTGGAAACGTTCTTCGCCGTACCCGAACCCCGTCATCGTGGTCAACTCCTCTCTGCATCTCAAGTTCACCAACGTACATGGCAAGCTAACTGGACAAACTGGTAGAAGCAGAAAAGCCATCCACATGGAGATAAGCAATCAGCTGGTAAGCATGAAAAGGAATGGCTTCATACCGCCCTGTATCGTTTGTTTTAAAGATAAAATGCAGCCATATGTACTTCTGGCTACATAATTCATAATCTCCAGAAATGTACATAGGGCTACATTTTCAATATGAGCCTATGTTGGCTTTAGAAGGTATACACACAGTCAAAATGATGGAGAGGGTTGTATGTATGTATTTATTTATTAATTATTTTAAAATAAATACTTTTTCCCTACATTTTTACATTCATTATGAATAAAGAGCATACAGGGCAAGGCTGTGTTATACATTTTTTTTTCTCTAGAGAACAGTTGAACAGAGAGCCCATTTATCAGCACACAGAATAAATTAAAATCAGAATTGATCGCTGTCTTTGACCTGTATAAAATAACATGTTTTCAGAGGTTTAATTTTATTTGTGCAAAGAGCGGCAGCCTCAAATCATAATGTTATCTGCAGTGCGCATGTGAGAGGAACAATACAATTATTTTGTGAAATCGACACAATGAAAAGCCCTATACAAAGAACATACTAACAGAATCAAAGAATCAACCATGTTGACAAAAACTGTAGGTTGTCATTTCTGTGACAGGCTCTATATTTAATGAGACAAGGAGGGTTTCATTATTTTAGATGTTTTACTGTTACTGTAATTATACACAAATATTAGAAAAAAACTTCATTGAATGATCTTTTAGTTTTATCTATACTACCAAAAATTACAACCATTATGCGTTGCTTAAGAAGATCTGTAAGCTTGTCAGAGACTCATGCACACAGAATAGTTTGTTTATATCACTGCATACCTGACATAGCCTGATCACAGTCAAAAGCAAAATGCTAAAAAGTCCTTCTTGAGACTGGTGCATGGACTTTTCACATTGGTAAAATTCAAAAGTGAAAGCAAACCATTGAAAATAAGTCTTTGTTGTGTCACGTTCTCTATACAGACGCGTTCAAGTCCTCCTTCATTCAACTTAATACTAGCACATATTAATACTCCCTTTGCTTTTATTTATTATATATGAGTCTTTAAGTGCATGTGTAAGCTAGGATGTTGCAAAACAATGGCAAATTTCCTATTTAGAAAATACATGGATTAATCAATTGCAGTCTCTCACCTCTGCCAATGTAAATGAGCTTCAGCTTCTCGTCATAATTTCATTCAATAAAATGTTCTGTAGAATGTAAAGTGTGTCTCTCCACTTACGCTAAGAATAGACACTAATACTGTGGCTGAGAATAGTTACTTGTTTACAGTATTTCCATTTTCTATATGGTGAATAGACATAATACACTAGGAAATGATTAAGACAGTATATGCTGTCTATTGGAGGGAATTTAGTCTGTCATAAGCTGTCAAATTCAGTTAAATGAAGGAAAAATATACTATTTAGTTACTAATCACTAACTAATGAATGTAGTCTTATATAATGCAATATGTGATTAGCTTAAATAAAAAAAACATGCTAGAATCTGTTTAGGATTAAATATAAAAATGGCTTGCCATAGAAAAGGCTGATTGACAGGCGGCCTGTGAATGTTTGTGTGTGAAAAAGACCTTTCTGTCAGTTTTGATGCTGTGACGCTCTGATTATGTGACACATGCAGTGACGTTGGCTAAAGGCCACTAGTAAAGGCTCATTTCTGCCACCCCGTCAGTACCCGCGGGGCAACTCTGCCCCCCATAGTGCCCGAGAACGACACTTATCAGATGGTCCATGTAACAAAAGCATATTGCATCACGTCATCTTCCCCCTGGTCTGATGTGACAGCATTAGTTCATTGTTTTAAACATCTTCATGCATCAGTAGCCAGGGAAGAACCAGCGAATGTAGCAAAATATGACGATTACGCAGAGCGGAAAGGGAAGTGTGTCTGAGAAAATAAACGTTTTTCTTCATATACACATGAAAAAATATATATAAACCAACCCAAACAGTACAGTGCATCCGGAAAGTATTCATAGCGCTTCACTTTTTCCACATTTTTTTATGTTACAGCCTTATTCCAAAACAGATTAAATTGATTTATTTCCTCAAAATTCTACACACAATATACTAAAAATGGTTGCAAATTTATTAAAAATAAAAACCTGAAAAATCACATGTACATAAGTATTCACAGCCGAAAACTTTGCTCAATACTTTGTTGATGCACCTTTGGCAGCAATTACAGCCTCAAGTCTTTTTGAATATGATGCTACAAGCTTGGCACACCTGTCTTTGGGAATTTTTGCCCATTCCTCTTTGCAGTACCTCATCAGGTTGGATGGGAAGCGACGGTGTACAGCCATTTTCAGATCTCTCCAGAGATGTTCCATAGGATTTAGGTCTGGGCTCTAGCTGGGTCACTCAAGGACATTCACCGAGTTGTTGTGAAGCCACTCCATTGATATTTTGGTGGTGTGCTTTGAGTCATTGTCCCGCTGGAAGAAGAAATGTCAGCCAAGCCTGAGGTCAAGAGCACTCTAAAGCAGGTTTTTATTCAGGATGTCTCTGTACATTGCTGCATTCATCTTTCCCTCTATCCTGACTAGTCTTCCAGTTCCTGCTGCTGAAAAACATCCCCACAGCATGATGCTGCCACCACCATGCTTCACTGTAGGGATGGTATTAGCCTGGTGATGAGCGGTGCCTGGTTTTCTCCAAACGTACACCTGGCATTCACTCCAACGAGTTCAATTTTAGCCTCATCAGACCAGAGAATTTTGTTTCTTATGGTCTGAGAGTCCGTTAGATGTTTTTTGGCAAATTCCAGGTAGGGAGTGGCTTTCGTCTGGCCACTCTACCATACAAACCTGATTGGTGAATTGCTGCACAGATGCTTGTCCTTCTGTAAGGTTCTCCTCTCTCCACAGAAGAATGCTGGAGCTCCGACAGAGTGACCATCAGGTTATTAATCACCTCCCTGACTAAGGCCCTTCTCCCTCGATCACTCAGCTTAGATGGTCGGTCAGCTCTAGGAATTTTCTTACAGATGATTGAGGCCACTGTGCTTATTGGAACTTTCAGAGCAGCAGAAATTATTCTGTAACCTTCTCCAGCCTTGTGCCTTGAGACAATCCTGTCTCGGATGTCTACAGACAATTCCTAAGTCTCCCTGCTTGGTTTGTGCTTTGACATGCACCTGCATGCACATGCATCATACCTTTTAAAATCATGTCCAATCAACTGAATTTACCACAGGTGAACTCCAATTAAGCTGCTGAAACATCTCAAGAATGATCAGTGGAAACAGAATGTACCTGAGCTCAATTTAGAGCTTCACAGCAAAGGCTGTGAATACTTATGTACATGTGATTTTTCAGCTTTTTAATTTTTTTATAAATTTGCAACAATTTAAAAAACTTTTTTCACATTGTTATTATGGGGTGTTGTGTGTAGAATGTTGAGGAAATTAATAAATAAAATCAAATTTGGAATAAGGCTGTAACATAAAGAAATGTGTGAAAAGTGAAGCGCTATCAATACTTTCCGGATGCACTGTAAATTGTTTCAAACTATACACTGTAAAAGATATCCGTAAATTAGCAGTTTTACGTATTTTGTGATTCATGTTTTTATTTAAATTTTCTCCTTTTATTTATGCTTTTGAATTGCATTATGGGAACTTGATCTTTCTTACAACAAATTTTAACATTGACAAGTTTGAATAAGTGACTTTAACATTTTTAATAGTTTAAAGTGATATATTGTCTTGATTGGTGATGTATATTATGCTACAAATACCTTGTAATAAACTGCCCGTACTTTTCTGTTATTTTACAGACTTATTTCTCTATATGATATTTCTTATACATTATATTATTTTAAACTACTAAAACTTTATTAAAGTGTAGAGTTGAATTTTCCACATCAAAACTAAACAGAGCAGAGATCAAGGTCCCATAATGCTATTCACAACCGTAAATAAATGAAAAACACTTGTGAATCACAAAATACTCAAACTGTTAATTAACAGACATTTTTACAGTGTACTGTAAATATCAGTAAGTCTTTTTTTTCACTATCAAAAGTTGTCAAAGCTCTTCTTTCATCCAGTAATGCAAGTTGAAAATATAAATAAATGAATCATGAAAATACCCATAAATCACATATTACGAGGAACAGTAATTAACATCCATTTTACAGTGTAAAATTATAGTACAGAAATTAAATCAATGCTTTTTAAAAATGTAAGCTTCAAATTGATCCATTTACTTCAATTGTATTGTTATTTATTTATTTATTTATAATAATGTTTTTTTTACTAACATATTTTTAACAGTTGGTTATCAGCTAGTTCCTTGTATTGCTGCCTCTGACTTGCTTTTTTTGGGGTCGGTGGAGCTGCTCTTTAGTGGATCGTCTTTCAACAGGGACATACTTCTACCTGCCTGATATACTGAACATACAGACCCATATAGCCAGCCTATTGAAAAGGGTGTTTTTTTTTTTAAATAGTGGATCTAGTTGCAGTTATTCTCCCATATTTCTATTCAATTATGAGGTTCAAATACTGCATTTTTGTGACATTTTAAGCACTAATATTAGCTGCATTAGCTTGTTAGATGGTAATCATAACCACATTTTTTGATGCAACAAAAATATTTCCTACAATTTTGTCAAAGTGCTTACCATATTTTACCACAAAGTGTTTATTTAGAAAATGTGCATTTAAACAGTAATTTATTACAGTTTTATTAATAATGTTATGAGATAAAAAAATGTAATTAAACATTTTTTTTATAAATTTTTAAATACAAATTTATCATCATGCATCATTAACAAAAACAATTAGGAATATTTTAAAATGTATTAAAAACCAACTAAAAACGTATAAAAAATTGTAGCCTGTAGGTAAATAGCAAATTGGTCAGCTCATGTCCTCAGTCAGAATTTGTAAATTTGAATAATAAAAATTTTAATTAGTCCTAAAGCCTTCTTCTATCAGTTATTTTCACAATTTATGATGGAATACTGTCAAAAATGGGACAAATGAGTTCATATAGGGCCAAATTCTGGAGTTCCCCCTGGCTACGGGCCTAACATGTTCCATATAGTTATGGCTTTTTATCCTTTTTTCTATTCATCTATGTAAAGCAGCTTTGACGCAATAAAAATTGTAAAAATCTCTATAGATATAAAGATTATCACAGATGATCTGAGCTGAACCTGAAGTTGTAATGGAAATTAAACGTCAGATTCATTCTTGTCAGTTCATATGCTAGAGAAAGGACTAGAACACAATGCACAAGTCATAGCTGGGATGTAAACAAAGCCGAGCTCCTGGTGCACCAGAAATGCAGATCACATGATTATAATCTATTCAGTGAAAGTGAATGAGAAAACCCTGCTGTCAACCCCATTACTTTCACAAGAGCACACATACGCATAAACACCTAATCGCTCATAACATCAAATGATAACATAACTGAGTGGAATAAGTGTCTCTAAGCAGCAGCATATGATTTTAGCTGAGTAATTTAGCAAATGCTCCTGTGGTCCATTGTTCTGGCCGATCACTCAGGTTTCATTGCTCTGATTAGGTGAGAGATTAGGGCAGATTATGGGGAGATGTGCGGCCAGCGAGGCCTGACAGTTTCTCCTATACCCTGCTGAGACGCCCTCTGGACTGGGGCCGATCACGCAGAATGGGGCCCTGGAGGTCAGACGGACAGATGCACTTAATGATGTGCTCTTCAACTTGTCATTGCTTACATGAAACATACAGTACACTTGGGGGTTGGGTTGTTATTTATTTTAATTTTTTTCTGGCTGTTGAATAAGTAGTTAGGGAGTTTTCTTTTACGTTTTTACATTTATTTATTAATACATTTTTGTATATTATTTATATCTTTAAAAAAATTATATATTTATGAATGCATATAATATATACTTTTAGAAAGTCTGCTACAAATAAACAAAATAATGCTAAAGCCTATATATATATTTTATTTTTTGGAAAAATACATTGCATGGGTGAAAGCGATTTTTCATTTATGCCAATTATTAGAATATTAGGTATAGATCATGCTCTATATATTATTATAAAAGATGTTTTGTAAATTTCCTACTATTAATAAATCAATTTTTTTATTTTTGATCAATAATGTACATTGCTAATAACTTTATTTGTACAACTTTAAAGTCAATTTTCTCAATATTTAGACTTTTTGAACCCCCATATTGCATATTTTTAAATAGTTGTCTCTCTGTCAAATACTGTCCTATCTTTACAGTGATATACATCAATGGAAAGCCTATTTATTCAGCTTTCGGATAATGCATACCTCAATTTGAAGCAATTTTAGTTTAGGGACTATATACAAAATACAACCCAGGCTCATTTTGAAAACGTACCGCTATATACGTTTCTGGAGAGTGCCGAATACGGCCAAGGAGCAATTTTTTTGGAGTTTTTGTTTTTGCAAATCCACCAGAGGCCGCTGTCTACTCTTTTTGAGATCTCAAATTTCTCTCGCAAGTGCCATTCCCGCCTGCTGTTCTAAATCCACTAGAGGCCGCTGTCGACTGACTGACTGACTGACTGACTGACTGATCAACTGACCAACCCTTCTCCTTCCCTGAACCCAACCATTAGTGTTTTCAAAAGCACTGATTGACCGCCCACCCACTTCACTAAACCCAACTGAGTTTTAAAAAGCAATCCAGAAAAACCCTTGCCTCACTTTTACCACATTTTCTGATTTTACCACATTCTCACCCTGTTATTTACTTGTTTATTTTATTTTTTGGCTTCTGTTTTTGTCTTACCTGCTTTCTGAAACTGCTCTTTGCTGGACTTAAGCCTCGTCACCATGGTAGGCTCTCTGCGTCTCAAGTCCGCCAACTTACATGGCGAGCTAACTGGACAAATTGATAATAGTGGGAAAGCTGTTATATGGAGGTAAGCAGTTAGGAACGGTGTCATACTGCTCTGTAGCGTTCGTTTTAAAGGTGAAATGCAGCCATTCGTACTTTTGGCTACACAATTTGCAATCTCCAGAAATGTATATAGGGCTACGTTTTTAGAATGAGCCTATGTTGACAAAATAACTGAGACTTGTCAGAAACCCTTTTTTTGTGGAAAAATGTGATCAAAATTAGGGAAGTAGTTTTTAGTCACTAGTTTATCACACAACATTACTACTATTTCAGAGGACAGCATTAGTCTCTCTCAGGACAGCACTCTCTCTCTGCTCTAATTAGTTTCATGTCCATAACTTTGTCACCAAGAATTATACTGAGATATTTAATTATTTAATCAGGTTTAGATCAGGAGTCTGGGCTGCCATTTCAATATTTCAATGTTTTGTGTGACAACAATAAAATAATGTTTCCAATCAGACCTAAGTAAATTAAAGTAGCCTTTTATCACTGAAGTGAATTTTAGACCAGTTCTCCTCCAAAGGGTCTCCATTTATTTCTTTCTGCTTATGAGAGAACTGTTAAGTCCACTTTTCGCCAAAACCTTCGTCCCATTTTTTTAACATCAAGACACTGAGCTGAGATTAAGATACACAACTCAGTGTTAAACTGGACAGCAATAACAGCTGCAGTGTTGAACCAACTGATTCTCCACACTCTCAAAAATAAAGGTACGCGAGCTGTCACTGGGGTGGTACCTTTTCAGAAGGTACAAATTTGTACGTTCAAGGTCCATATTAATACCTCAAGGGTACATATTAGTACCTAAAAAGTACAAAATGGTTCCTCTTAAAATTTGTAGGTAATAATATATACTTTTGAGGTACCAATATGGACCCTTTAAGTACAAATGTGTACCTTTTGAAAAGGTACCACCCCAGTGACAGCTTGTGTACCTTTATTTCTGAGAGTGCACTTTAAGATTCTCCACATTATCCGGTACCTCATGGATGACCAGCCTTTCTGGGGGACTTAAAAGAGTTTGTAAAGTTTTTAGCTTAAAGAGTTTGAGACATTGTAAAGATGCAATATTCTAGAAATCACATGTCTGAAAAGACAAAATAATAGTAATATTTAGTGTAACTGACCCTTGGTCCAGTATATTTTGTGTTTTTTCCTTCTCTGGGTATTGTCATCGAGTGGTGATGCACGTTTTCAAAATCGCTAATAAGGAGATCAGATCAACACAGTTTGGCTACCGTTTATTAATTTCTTATAATTGCAAGTGTTTTTAGGTGAACCTTCAGTTTGAACTCTGACATGAATAAATGACGGATTTCAGCAGCAGCAATATCATCTTGAAGAAGGTGGGGTGTACCAGATATTAGAAAGCATTTGATTGGTCAGAAGATTTGATGAAAATCAGAAGTACGAGGTGATGTCAAATAATTCATTAAGTCATATCGTCGGGAATAAAAAACCTTAAGCTTTGAATGTTTATATCTTCTAAATGTGAAATACTGTAGATTAACTTAAAGGGCACCTATGATGAAAATAATATTTTGTAAGCTGTTTGGACAGAACTGTGTAGATATAGTGTGTCCACAGTCATATTTGGGTGATATAAATACAATAAGTCTTTTTTTTTTTTTTTAGCTGGTAGCGTTTTTTGTGTACTGCGCCTTTAAGGCTAGTCCTTCATGCTCACAGTTTCCACGTGCCTGTCAGTGTGCCTTAGGCCCAATCCCAATTCTACCCCTTAGCCCTTACCTTTACCCCTACCCCTCGTTTTGCGATCTATAATCCCTAATAATAACTCCTGTACAGCAGTCCCACAACATTCTGACATTTGATGACACACAAATACCCTGTCAGAAAAGTTTAGTGGCTGGGAATGAGCTTTTTACAGTGTTTGCTATAATGTTAGTGTTGTTTTCGTGTGTTTACAGATGAATATGGTGTATTTACGGTGTAAATACACAGTATAGTTACCATCTTATTGCCACATTAGATCGTTATGATGACATCATATATGCCTTCAGTGGTTTCCTGAAGATAAATACCAAAAGATAAACAACTAGAATAACTACAGCAGTCACGATGGTCTGATCTCATGTGAAGCAAGAAATCACGATGACATATGATGACGTGTGCAGGTGTTGAAGTGCTGTCTCAATTCTTAGGGGTAAATTTTGAAGCCTTTCCCCTTAACCCTCGGTTGTAAGGGCCAAGGGGAAGGGGTAGGGGTAAAAAAATAGAATTAGGATTGGGCCTTCATCTCCGCCCTCGGCTGTATCAGACAACAGACAGACAAGAAGAAAGCAGATCTCACGTAACGTTTGTGAGAAATACTACAGTAAGAACTTTCCCAATGAGTATTTGATGCATTGTTGTGGAGTTGCAACAATGACTCACACACAATGGGCCTGTTTCAGAAAGGAGGTTAAGTGAAAACTCAGAGTATTTTAACCCTGAAATGAGCGAAACTCTGGGTTTTCCGTTTCAAAATGGCAGGTTTGTCAAACTCGAGAAAGCAGGGTAAGTCAAGCCTGTTTCTGAAAGAGTGGTAACTTTAACTCAGAGTCAGTTACCGTCTTAACTTACTCTGTGAACCTAACCTGGTCAGGAGCAGGTTTTAATCTCTAAACTCTGAGTTTCTGTCGGTCTGCTTTCCTTTTTTAAAGACGAAGCGGTATTTCTCACCTTAGACTTACGTTTCCACACACCTATTTTAATGTGCATTTTGGATATGCGCATAAAAAATTGGTTGATGGAAACACCAAGATGCTAATAACTTTTGAAAATAGGCATAATAAACATATGCGCATAACGGAGTAGGAGAAACTTTTTATTTAATAAGAAAAGATGCGCATAAACTACGATGGAAACACTTTTACTGAACAAATTCCAGTATACGGATTAAAAAGGTTTGTTAAGAGATCATACAATGATAAAAATGTGTGTGAATGGACAAGCCAGCATGTTGAGCACACTGTAAAACATCTAAAATGTTGTTTTGGTCATTCTAAAACATGAATACCGTTTCAGTATTATTATATTATTAATTACCTTCAAAGAGTCTGCAGCGTGTCAAGAGCGTCTGTTCTTTGAGTGACAATTTTGTTCTCTTTGACTGGTTGGATGGAAACGCTGCTTTACTCGCACATCTTTTATGCAATAGTCCAGTTTTGCACATAAATTTAATTCGCGTTTTTGGATGGAAACATAGCTAATACATTTCAGTCACACAAATAACAAAGTCACGTACGAGAATAGCTTGTCCTATTTTTAATAATTAATTAGCTTAAATTCACTGACCTAACTAGATTAATGGGATTATTACTCCTTCTAAAAACTATTTTTTTAGTTCTGCTTACATTATAAATCTTATATCATCCTCTACCACTCGAACAATAATAAAAAGCCAGACACACAAGTGCACTTAAATCTGTTAAAACTGATCAATGTGTGCAAAAGTGGGAACCTTAAATTAAACATTTCCACTAAACATTAAGCTAAGGTTATATGCATTCTTGTTTTGTCAAATTTGTTGTGGAAATGCACTAGCCTATTTTATGTAATTTAATGCAATTACATCTGAAATTACTTTAAAATTATGGCCAATAAACGTAACACATTACATAACTTTTTTATTATGCTTAATTATTTAAATACTTTAAATGTAAACTTGTGCATTAACTTGAGCAGCTATGTTTTCCCACGCTAACTGTCTCTGTTTCACTGATGCAGTGGTGTTGCTTTTTTAAATATATGGTCATATTTGCTATAACTTTGCATGAGCACATCAAGTTCAGCTGGAGAACTCGTAGTGTCTGCGCTCCATTGATAATGCCTTTTTATAGTTGCAGTGTGCGCGCTTAACTCTGAGTTGGTCTACTCAACGTTGATTGATCCAACCCAAATCAGCTATTCTGAAACCGAAAACTCTGAGTTTTTAATCTCTCGGTAAATCAACTCAGAGTTCAAGTTTAAACTCCGAGTTGATTGAACCTCCTTACTGAAACAGGCCCAATGTCATTACAAAGTTCACGCACAAAAACAGATAAATACACACACACACACACACACAGCGCGGACACGCACACAAACAGACAGCGCGCGTTTAGCTTTGCACTCTTTTTGCACGCAAATGTAACAGGATACAGGTTAATATCCACTGCTGTATGGATATCTGTTATTTTAATGTACAAAATAAACCTGATTTAATGTCCACAAACCGGGATTGAAGCGTCTTCTTATATAATTGTTCTGACATGCGGCTGTGTTGATGAAGTAAAGCTGAAGTAAATCGCTGTAATTCATTACAAACTTGTGCTGTTTTAAAACATTTTAAGCTTGTAAAACTCTCTCTTAATCACATTTGATGATGACTGATGATTCTAGCGAACTGAACAGACCTTTTTTTCCCGGTTGCTTTGCACACGTCCTGTCTTGTAGATATGATTGTACACGTTTCTTTGGAGACATGTTAATATGCAGCAGTCAATCAATTCGGTTGGCGGGGAGAGCGCACTCCTATACATTAAATTGCAGTCAGTCTCAAAACCGCTCCTATTGGTCCACCGTTTTTATGTTGTTAAATTGAAAAATAAAGGACTGGGTGTGTTTATATCACCCCAGTATGACGGTATATACACTATACCTACACATATGTCTGTCCAAACAGCTTGAAAAGTAGATTTTTCACCATAGGTGCCCTTTAATGTCTGTCACTGTGCTGTTTATCTGACACAGCCGGTGACTGAGGCATACTCTGACAGGCACATGGGAACTAGCATTGAAGGCACAGGCAACAAAAACAGCTATATTGTATTCAGAGCAGAAAATTCAATATTCTGAAAGGTATAATGAATAATCTGATGGGAGTTTTGAGCTGAAACTTTACAGACACATTCTGTAGACACAAAATACTTAAATCTTGAAAAAGGGGTAAAATAGGTGCCCTTTAAGACTAACATATTGATACTAACAAACCTGATTTCACAGGGGTTTTAACCAACAAAATCTCACTGCAATTTGTAAACTTCTGATTTAGTGACTAATTTGTATAAGTTTGTATGATGTCATTTGTATATTTTAGTACAATTTGCTCATCCCCTAATTAGGGGTATAGGTTTAGGGGTGGGGTTTGGGGGACACCTCTTTTTAAAAATTGTATGTTTTCATTTGACTGAAATTGTATGATCTCCCAGTGATGTGTTGCAGCTGGAAGGGCATCTGCTGCATAAAACATATGCTGGATAAGTTGGCGGTTCATTCTGCTGTGGCGACCCCTGATTAATAAAGGGACTAAGCTGGCAAAAAAATGAATGAATTAAATTGTATGAATTATCTTACAATATGTAAAATAATTATGTTTCCTCATGAGATGAGGCTGGGAGGTATCTCCTTTTTTTCTCAAATTCTCACTGTGCTTTAAAAGGTATACGTAGCTCATGAAAAATTCTTTAAAAGAAAACTTTTCTTCCTGGTAGGATTGTCCATTTTGACTTCTCGCTGCCTTTAAATATAATACCTATTATACCCAGAGACTGTGGTGGCAGAGAATGAAAGTGGGCATTAATATGGGTGGCTCTCTTTGATACGGCTGGTGTAATTCCTCTGGAAACCATCAGACGACGAGGAGCTCGCGCACTGCCACTCAACGATTAAGATAAATAATGCAATGACTAGATTAATACATCATAATGCTTTAATATTTTTCATATGCAATTTGGATTTATAGCCCTTATCTGCCTGATGCCTTTGGCTAATCTATGCGAGACCCTCAGCGCCCCGGCGGAGAGATAAGAGAGGGCCGAGTTTGGTGCAGTGCAAGGGGAAAACATTAAGCGCTGAATGAGATTATTGTTTATCTTTTCCAGCTTGGACTATTCACTTTGATAAAGAGACACATTTGTCTGAGAAAATAAGGAGCAAATTGAATACTCTCTGGGGGCCGACACTCATTTGTAACCCTTTTTAGAGGCACCAAACGCACACGGGCGGAGGAAGAGGGAGTAGACGAGTTCATATTTACTTCACTCGTTTCTCAGTTTTGCACTTGAAAATCAAGATCGCAAATTGAATCTGTATGTGCGTGCTTTTCGTGCCCGCCAATGATTACATCCGTTTTGTTTTTGACTGTACATTCAGATGGAAATGTGCACTGGACGAACAGTCTGTTATCATGTCGGATGAATTTGACTGGCATGAATGAATTGTTTTTCGATTGCCGGGGTTTTAGGTACAGTTTGTGATGTGTTGAAGATGTTAATCTCTCCGCTTTAGGAAACAGCTGTGTGTGTCGCACACACCACCAGACAGCTGTTTTTGTTTTTATACAGTATGTTTGTTTATCAATCTTAAGCCTCTTTCTGATTAAAAACCACTGCAAAATAAAAACATCAGCAGAATTGTGTGGCAAATTTACAGTTTTTTTTTATAACAAAGTAATTTAATAACCTGAAACGCTAAACATGTGTCCAATCCTCTTAAAGGCAGAAAATCAGCATGTATCTGTGCAAGATTGGCTCAGATGTTTTGAATGGTTTTGTTTTTAATCTAATTGAGTCTGTAAGGAGACAAACACAAATCTGGTTAATCTAATTGGATAAAATGCTGGTCAGTTTTTATTACATTTTCTAAAATGACCATTAACTTTGATAAACATGTGTTATATTTATAATATAAATGAATTGTCAGAGTTTATTGTGGTTGTGTTATTTTATTTAGGCATTCTGATTATATATATTATATTATATTATATTATATTATATTATATTATATTATATTA
>CAIGQZ010001474.1:7801355-7817710 GCA_903798205.1 Danio tinwini | reverse complement strand
TATTATATTATATTATATTATATTATATTATATTATATTATATTATAAAAGATTGTGTCTATGAGCTTTTTGTGTTAAACAACAATGGGTTGTAATGCAGATACTATTGTTACTACCACTATTATAATAAATAATTTATAAATATAAAATAAATAACAACAATACAATTGCTACTAATATTAATAATTAATATATTAATAATAGTAATAAAATAATATTTATAATAATAACAATAATAATAATACATGATTATTATTATTATTATATTATTATCATTATCTAAAATAATAATATTTAGTTGTAGAGATTTTAACAACAACAATTATTAAAATAGTTATTAGCAGCTGAAATACAACAAATACAACAAGAATATAAAATACTGTTACTTTACTAATACTATTAATAAATATAATTAGTAGTAGTAATTGATACAAAATAACACAATTATTAATTATACAAAATGATAATTATTATCATTATATCAATAATAATAATAAATTAATAATAATTATAATAATAACAATAATAATACATGGTTATTATTTATTATTGTTATCATTATTGTATAAATTAATAATAAGTTGTAGAGATTTTTGAGAACAATTATTTTAATAGTTATTAGCAGTTGAAATACAACAAGAATATAAAGTAGAATATTACTACTACTTATACTAATAATAATATAATTAGTAACTGATATACAACACAATTATTAATTATAGAAAATTATAATCATAATCAAATTATTATTATTAAAAAGAAGAAACATTTTTTTTTTAGATGAACTGACCGCCCTGTTCTGAATTGATTCTTTGCTTTGTCATCACGATGTATTTTTGTTATTTAAAACTGTCGCTCTCTATCTGTCTGTATTTCTGCTGTGAAACAACAGCGCTCCAATATCACACTTTCATCTATATGAGCTCTTTCCTCAAATCTAGCACACGCTGCAGATAAAAAGCAGGACAATCCACATTCTCTTTTCTTCTAGTAAAACGAAATGATAGATGCATACTTCATGCATTGAAGCAGAATTATTCCTTTGTAAAACTGAAGAATTATCAAGAATCATTTTTATTTATATATTTGTTAACTTTATTGAATGTTGAATTTGAATTAAAACATGTTTACATTTTGTTTACACTTAGTTTAAAATCTGTATCACAACAGGACGAGGAGAGTTTGCACTGCAGGTATGAACTTGAAAAGGTGTGAAAGTTTGTGGGGAAAATCAGCACCTTTGAATGGCGTGATATTGAATACCGTCAGTTGGATATTTTTGGGACTCATTGCACAATGTGTGGCACTTAGAAATACACATTAGTTCACCAGCTTGGGTTACCAGCCAATTAGAATGCAGGATTAATAAGTCAGGTGGAGTTACCCTCCAATTTGAGCCCAGGATCAGGACGACAGGTAGAGTTTCACTCCAATTACAGACTGGGATTAGGAACACTGGTAAGGTGAACTGCACGTCTTTCCAGATTTGAGGTTACACCACGGTCAGCTAGTCACACCTTTGTTTTGTTTTTGAGCAGTATTTTCTCCTTTGTTTTTTTTTTTTTTTTTTTTTTTTTTTTTTCAAAAAATCAGCTTTTTTGTTGCTTACTCTCAGTTTTTTAGTTATATGTGTAGTTAAATTTTAACTTGATTTTCCTGTCCATTTTTTTGTTTATTTTACATATTCTATTGTGTTTATTTATTTTTTGTTTAATTGTCTTTATCTTTTTTGATTGTTTAGTTTTATTTAGTTTAGTTTTGTTCCATCTTTTCCTGTCTGCTTGTTTTTTGTTTGCTTATTTTAATTTTTTTGTAAGTTATTATTTTTTGTTTCCTTCCAGTTTTTCTGTCTGTTTATTTTTCTGCTTGATTGCATTTTTTTTCTTATTTATATTATTTTCTTATTTGTTTTATTTTGTTGTTATTTTCTTGCTCTTGCTTATTCCATTCTTATCTTCTGTTTTGTTGTCTTCCTTTTTTGATTGTTTGTTAATTTGTAGTTTTTTCTTATTTTTGTGTTTATTTTATTAAAATATTGGTTTTCTTGCTTTTGCTTTGTTTTTATTTGTTTTCATGTTTGCTATGACTTTAGTTATTGCTTTTCCTTGTTTATTTCTGTTTGCTTTTGTTTGCATTTTTCCATTATTTATTCGTTTTCTTTTTGTTTCCGTGTTTTATTGATCTTATTTTTTACAATAATATTTTTTTCTTTTTACATTGTATTCTTTTTTTCTGTTTTGTGTTTATATTATATATATTTATTTGTTTTTATTTATTGGTTTTCTCATTAATTGGTGGTTCATTCTGCTGTGGTTTAGTGAGTGAGCAGTTTTTTTTTCTCTCACTCCACTCACACTTACATTCATTCATGGACTCATTCCAGCCATGCGGTCAGAAATCTGCCTCTGGTGTTCGGATGAGGTGAAGTATGCCATATGCAGTATGTAGATGTGGTCTGGAGTGGGACAGGTGAGGATTAGCCTCTGATTGAATCGTTCCTCTTATCTGCTGTCAGACAGAGCAGACGGCAATACTGAGCCTGTTAAGATGGGAGCTGATTCTGTTTGCCTTGGGAATACATGCACACATAATGGAGCACACCTCTCAGCGTCTCTGGAGAATTGACTAACAGCTCCATTTTGCAGAGGTCGCTCTTTCCCGACCTGAAGATGCTTAACTGTTTTTATTCTTACATATTAATACAACTTCCAACACCCAATTAAAAATAATAATAATAATAGTAATTCAACATAAATTGTCAGTAGTCATGCATTAGCACTGACTGACCTATGACTCTATATTGAACTATGAACTATGAAACTAGAATAGCTGACATTTTAAAACACATTATTCTTATATAAATAATGATAAATAATACAAAAAATGTGCCTCTTTAAATTAATCTGTTGTTTTTTACATTAAAAGGTTAAAAAACAGTTATAAAATTAACCAGCCTGATTTTATGAGAAAACATAATTATTTAACGTTTTGTCAGTTTAGTGGCTAATTTGTACGAATTCAAACGAGTTGAGTCGTGCGAAAATGTAAGATTTTAAAAAGGAGTCGTGGCACCCAACCCCGCCCCTAAACCCAACCATCATTGGATAATGAGCAAATCATACTAAATGGTACGAATTAGATCGTACAAATTCATACGAATTAGCCACTAAATCAAAAAGTTACATCCTGCCGTGAGATTGTGTTAAGATTAACTGTTTTGTTTGAGGCAGGGGGTAGGTTTTCTTAGGGGTTAATTTTTTGTTTTGTTTTGTTTTGTTTTTTTGTGGCTGTTGTTATGCTTAGTGTTTTGTTTGGTGGTAGTTTTTTGTATTGTTTATTTTGTATATATTTTTTTTGTATTTTGTTTAGTGGTAGTTTTTTGTTTTCTTTTGTATTGTTTATTGTGTTTATTGTTTTGGTTAGTGTTTTGTTTGATGGTAGTTTTAACTTGAACAGTTAACAATGAGCAATTGATTTAACAATAAATGTATTGTTCATTGTTTCTTCATGTTATTAAGTACATTACCAAAACAATAACTGATGAAACCTTATTGTAAAGTGTGACCATTTTTTTGTTTGTTTGTTTGTTAAGTGTTTTGTTTGAAGAGTAGCTTTTTTGTTTGTTTTGGTTATTATTGTTTTCAGTTCCAGCCTATCCAACATAGGTGGTTGCCTGGAGCCCGAGTTTTTTGGAGTGCCCCATGAATGCTCTTCTTGTATATTTACTGTGAACATAAGCGCGAAGACGAGCGCATATGTATAAATCATAAACATTGCACATTGTGCAATGCGCAAACTCCATTAAATGTGATACAATTCATAACAACGGTGAGAAAAAAACCCCTCCACATTTCATTAAAAGAATATCTCTGTATAATTCATACATGATAAATAGCTGAAAACAATAATAAATACACAACAACAGTATGAATAGAAGCAGGAAATATTAGAAACATTCCCAACAGCACCACACTATTTTGAATAACACCACCTGCGATTGGCTATTGGTTAACTAGAATGATGTAACATAATCCTACACACATTTCACATATCTCTCCAAATTGCTCAAGTTAAAGTCTTAAGTAATATCGTGTAATAAGTGTCCAATCTGTGCCCTTCTTCATTTATTTTTTACATTTATTTGTATTTTATTTTATTATTTATATAGTTTATATAGTTTGTTTTATGTACAACTAGTTTTTACAACACTTGCACTTTCAGTTGCAATACTCTACTTGCAAACTTATTTGTTTAAATCTGAGTAAATGTTTGTATGTTTGTACATATGCATTATAGGCTAAATATGTTACAGTTAATAAAAATGTATACACTTATATAATATTTTACTTTTTGTGCTTTCTCCTCACTTTTTTTACACCAATGGGCCCAATTTTTATTATCTCGCCTAGGGCCCCTTAACTCTACAGGCTGGCACTGATTGTTTTATTTCTAGGTGTTTTGTTTTGTTTAATATCAAACAACATCAAGCAAAATTAGGATAAAACAAATAAAAATCAATAGAATAGTCTGGTCAGCTTTTTTGTAAAGTTCACACATTTATTTGCATCCTTTTGTTTTGTTTTTAGACCATCAGGCTAAATCTATGATACTCCACTCAATATTGTGGTAGAAGTGTATGTTTATTGTTTATGCTCTTCGTGTGAATACGTGTTCCTGAGTGAATTTTGTATATCCTCAGGGAATGAGGTGGTGTGTGTGGAGCGTGGAGTGGGATACGAGTGTGGAGGCAGCTGTGGTGTCCAGCTGAAGGCCAGTTATCCTCTTAACCCTGAGTTTTAGCGCAGAGAGACAGGCTGCTTGGTGCAGGAGAGAAGCAGATAATGCTGCTTCTTTCTCCACCCGGGCCCCTCTAATCTTTTTCTTATACAAATGCTGCCAGAGAGAGTCATGAATTTTAATATCGCCTCCCCCCCCAGCCGCCAGCTCCCCCCTCATGTATTTTTTCTTCTCAGCATAGTTATACGGCAGTTTAGAACCACACACATTTTCTCTCAATCAAAAACTCTTTTAAACTCTCGTCGGGTGTTATTTTTTTTCTTGATAAATAGATATTTTCCAGTCTCTAATTTCCTGGGTGGCTAATAGTTCTTCCTGCTATTAAACTATGTTTGTGGTGTTTTCTCCTACGCTAATGCTAGCGTATCGTTTCAGCCCTTGCCTTGATAATTACCAGAAACAGTTGCACAACAAAACTTGCCTGCTATAATCTAGGGTTTGTGGGGCACGCTGGGGGTTCTTGCGGTGCGGCGCTGAAGTGGCAGTGGCCCTGCTCGTGCCCCGGGGGGCCTCACTCAGAGCCGAGACCTCGCTAATCACTACCTCTAACGAGGCTGCTAATTGAGCGCACTCCCCTCCTCGCCATCTCTGAAAACATCATTCAGCTCCGCACTTTGAGTCAGCAATGAATCAACACAAGGGCCCTCTCCGTTAAACAGTGCACCCATGGTAACGGCAGAAAGCGTGACGGAGATGACCGTTGCGTTCCGGAGGTCGGTTTACGTTGTGACCGCGGTGGCGTGAACCTGAGTATAGGGACCCCGAAAAGGAGAGAGTGACACGTCTTTATTGTTAGCCCTCCATCTTGACACAGCACACTCAGCCTAATCACACATAATTGGATGGGAGGAGTTGAGGACCGCAGCCTTTGTGCGCAAAGGGCATGTGGTCAAGTTAATGGGGCCCTCACTCTGAGTAGATAGAGATCACTCTGTGCTTTCCCTCTTTTCAGGCTTTACCTGTTTTGCACACTTTCAGGTGGAAGATTGGACTTGTTCCCATCGCCTACTCCTGTCACCGCATCCTCGCATTTCTGCCTCAGCCAAACCGAGATAAGAGCGTTTCAATAGAGGGATAATGCAGACCTGTAATGCTTTCATTCTGCCAGCGCTCCGCATATATATCTAACTAGAGGAGTATAAACACGACGATAACGCTGTCAGAGCGTGTTATTTTCTTTGTCTTATTTTCCTCCATCTGAGGTTTAATTCAAATGCCAGAATGGAGCTTGTCACACGGCAGCATCCTCTTGTTCCGCTTTTCTTTGGGCTGCTCCATTCATCGGAGGGAGGGAAGGGAAAATGTCAGTCTCTCCGCACTGTCCTCAGGCGCTTGTCATCTTAACAGCATCAGAGTGACATCTGCCCCCGCCAGGAGAGTTCCCCGAGTGACAAGCACCCATCACCACGCTGGCGCCTGATTGGATAATGAACTGTAAAATTCCCCATCAGTCAATCAGTCCAACTTTATTATTGCATGCGTGACACCTTCCACAATTGAATTGTCACTGATTGTGTTATGATTTACACAAAGGCACTTGATTTCCGATTCCTTAAACAGTGACGTGAGTATTCTTCAAGCGAGTGTTTTAACCGCTTCCTGCGCCAAAGTACTCATTACTGCACTCCTTTGCGAAGTTATGGGTCATATCCTGGGCTCTGTCCTCGGGGTTCAGTCCCATGCTGCTTGCAACAATCAGAACCACCTTAAAGGAGATCATGTTATACAATGTCCCTCTCTCCCTCTGTCCCGCACTGCAACAATGCCCTAACTGAGCTTTTCAGTCTGACTAAACACAGCACAAAAGCAAAGCGGAAATTGGGGTAACTTTTCGGGGGCTTAGAGTGCCACTCAATAGAGACAGGGGCCTCTTGGGTCAGAATGGTGGTTAATTTGGAAGCAGGAAGTCATTGTCCAAATGGTAAAAAGAGCTGGCTTGGAGACAAGGCTAAAGGGTGGAGTAGGCATTTCTTAATATCTTAAAGAGATGGCTTCTTTTTGTCTTTGTTTGTATTCGGGGTGTATCAGAGCGCTGTTTTCTTTCTTGTGAGCTTTGTGTTAGTTGCTTCCTCTGACCACACATGGACCTGTTGTCATATGGTCTACCTTTTCCCTTCGCGCACATTCACAAGTTTTATTTCCCATTGCTCATTTAGACTCAGTTTACACCTGTGTTTTTGTTGGTCACAAGTGGACAGGTGTAAACGGGGTCTAAATGTTTTGAGCTTGTCTAATTTCAGCTTGCCTGGCTGGGAAGTGTTGCCTTCATAATTACTCATGGGGTTGAATGCATTGTAAACACTGCCTCCTCTCTTCCTACTGAGCTCATTCTTGAACATTACAGGATGTATTGTTGGAGCTCTAACCACATAAGGTTTCAACTTTGCTGTTTGTTATTGTAAGTTTGGTTTGAAGGTATGTAAATAAAGGTATGTTTGAAGACATCATGATACATCATATCACAATATTAGACAGAAAAATAAAAGAACCCGCTTTTGACCTTTCCAAAATTGGGTGATTGAAACACAAGGTGCATTCTAAGAAGTAAAGGAACTTAGGTTGTACTCACTAGGCTATCTGCACAGTGCCAGAGCACATTTGACATCTGAAAATCCAAGTTTATCCAAGTGTTATCACTTCATACCAGACTGGGTGTGGAAGAGGTGTGCAAGGGCAAGGTTCAGTTTGTAAAAAGTGCCACACTTCAGCTTCCCATGACATTGATTGAAACGCAAGGTGCTGTCTAAGAAATAAAGGTACTAAAGTTGTAATCACATTGGGCTATCTGGACAGTTCCCAAGTGCATTTGACCTCCGAAATCCCAGTTAACTGGCACTCCTTACCACGCCGGGTGGGGTTTGGTTGCCCAGCCCTGGCTCAGTTTGAAAGAGCTGTGCCAGGGAATGGTTCTGTTGTGAAAAAACTAAGACATAATGTCATTTTTAATAGACTGCTCTCTCTGGATAAATTACTCCTTCTTACTTGTCAACGAATAGGAACTGTCATAGTCATCAAAGATGAAAACCAGCTTTAGCTTTCCAGGAAATTGGGTGATTAAAACACAAGGTGCACTTTAAGAAATAAAGGTACTAAGATTGTTCTAACACTAGGCTATCTGACAAGTGCCCGAATACATTTGACCCCCAAAATCCAAGTTCATTGTACAAGTGTGCGTACTTTATAACTTGCCAGGTGTGGAAGAGGTGTGCCAGTGCATGGTTCGAATAAGAAAAAAATGCAACGTAACCTTTAAGGTACTGCTCTTTATAGATTAATTACTCGTTCTTTCTTGTTAACGAATAGGAACTGTCATAGTTATTAAAGATGCAAACCACTCACCACACTTCAGCTTCCACCTACAATAAACCTCCTAATAAAGCACAATGCAACATGACAACTTTTATGAAAGCGATTTATGAGCATCAACCAAGCAAACACAGGACGTTAACATGATGTCAGATTGATGTTGTATTTTACTTGGAAATGAAAATTGGGTTAACGTCAGAAGCCAACATCAGGCCAACATCACTGTCCAACATCCAAACTAAAATCAACCAAATATCACCTAAAGCAATCTCCATTGTACTGAGTGAGAGTGCTTCTCTTCCTGTTCTATGCCTAGTGCAGGTACTTTCTAAAGGTGTCTCTAGGGAAAGCCTAGTGTATTGATAACTTAAAGGTACACATTAGTACATAAAGTATATACTGTATATTAAAAAAGCACGCCTTTTGAAAAGACCTAATGGTATCCGAGTGTGTGTAAACAGGAATTTGTCTATCTAGTCTACTTCTTGATCTAGCTGTCAAAAAATGCATCTTAATATCAACTTCTTGTCTTTCTTTAGTAGACTGAAAGCATGATGCATTGTTAAGATATTCACGCACACCGCTGTGCCATTTGCAGATTACTCATGCCTACTTCATGCCTCCTTTGTGCCCCTTGTATTTGTCACCCTTTTATTGTAGCGGGACAAATATTTAGCAGCACCTCAGTATGGTTAAATTGGGGCAGATGGGTCCCGAGTGGGTTTGAGGGTTAGTGGTGGTAAACAGTAAGGCTGCAGTGTTTGGCTGGCAGGTGAGAGAGGCGCTCTTGTGTTAAGTGGCCCGCTGCAGGAGAATGCCCTTAAATGCGGCTCTCCACCGGCAGGCTTTGTCAAACCAGTCTTTCTCAGGGTCCCAAAATCAGCTCCCCCCACCTTTCCCTCCATCTCTCTTTCTCTCCCCTTTCCCCCCCAGCTCATAAACGCCCATGTGAAGTGGATCATTACCAATGGCCTTCCCTCCCTGGGCTCTGGCCCCTTTGGATTCCCAGCACTCCAGATCTGTAACGGGAGGTCTGCTAGAAAAAAAAAGGTGGAGCCGTGAAAGGAAAACATGGCACAGAAAGGTCCTGTCAGCACTTCCTCCAGCAAATTAGCGGTGCTCAGAGGAGAGAAGTACAACTTCATTGACCCTGCGATTGTGCATAATGTCCCACGCCTCCCTCCCTCACCCTGACACGGCTCTGCCGGTGACAAACCAGAGTTACTTCCCCTAATTAAGAAGAGAACTGACTGAGGTTGTTAAGGAGGGCACTGTCAAGTCAGCATAGAGACGGACATGACAGGCATATGCCAGTGCTTCTGGTAAAAATCAAAAATAGTCTAACGTTGATGCTTAAAGGTATAGTTCACCCAAAAATTTATATAAGCCCAACATTTATTCCTCTTCACGTGGTTTTAAACCTTTAGGAGTTTCTTTCTTCTGTTAAACTCAAAAGAAGATATTTTGAAGAATGCCGGGCGCTGGCACCCATCGACTTCCATAGTAGGAAAACATTTATACTATGGAAATCCAATTTTTGAGTGAGCATTATTTTTAATGGAAAGTTTATATTTTTGAGGGAATTTCATGCATTTATTTAATTTCAAATGTGTATGATTTCCAATCTCTCCTATTCTCTTCCTGTACCTTTTTTCCATACCAAGTAGCAAAAACATGTATTTTATTAACTTTAGAATAGTTTATAGTTTACCATTACTTTATTCTTCTGCAGTAATATTCAGAAAATGTTACAATTAAATGTCCTACAGTATTAAGAAACATTTTTTTTACAATTTAAAGTATTTGCTTTGCACATTTTTATTTGTGTTGCCATTTGCCTTTTAAAAACATAGAAATATAAATGTAATTAACAACAGAGGCTTAGCATTGTTTGGATGTTCAGACCAGGCTCTAACTTGGCCTAAACATCAGCAACTCTCCCTTATGTTTGGCATGGTGCTGGCCAAGAGAGTGATCCTGATGGAGTGGAAATCCACAACACCTCCTAGTATTTTTAAATGGATAGCTGAAATGGTTTCTAAGCTTGGAAAGGTTACGTTTCTCTAGATTTAGCAAACAGAAGATGCATGATAAAATATGGGGCCTCTTCATAAGATGTATATGTTAACAATGTCTCTGTAATTTTTTTCTCCCTCCTTTTTAAACGTCATTCTATTTTGTTCCTTATTTCATTAGTCTTTTCATTTTTTTTGATGGTGCTGTATAATTTTGTTAACATTTATACATGATGTACACTATTGAGTGTTATGTTTTCATAAAAACTTCTAGAAATTACCAAAAAACAAACAAAACAGACTTTCAAGTGAGAAAAATAATGTAATAGAAAATGATTTTTCCCCCAACAAATGGTGCTAGATGAATAGCAAAGATCCTTCAAAACAATTATTTATGGTCTACAGAAAATAACAACTGTATCGTATTTGAAATGGAATAAGTGTGAGAAAATAATAGCACTTTTAATCAGATCAGTGATAGTTTTGATATCTTCCTAGAAACATTTTCTGGCCTTCATCGCATTCTCTGTAATTCTCAAGATCATGCTAATTACTTGCTCATTGTATATTATCCATTATTCATGAACTTATTGTTTCCCTTATTGTCTAACTCTCTCACCACCAACCATCTGACCTTCTCCATCCTTTAGTTTCCTCCGGAAAGCAGCCTAATAATGGAGATATATCCTTCAGCCTGTTCAGCATTTGTTCAGAGTAGCTTCATTGATAATGAAGTGACATTTACAAGGCTACTTTCATTTCTAAAAAAAAAAAAGCAAACACATGCATCTCGCTGTGGTGGGCTGCAGGGTTTACCTCCGCTGTGACACCGTAACGTACTGAATGAAAGAGCTACATGTAAAGCCAGGCTTATCCTGTAGCAGGGTAGGAATTTGCATACACCAGAAAATGGGATTTCATACCACATTAAGAAACAATGGCTGATGAGTTTCCGATGTGTGTATTTGTGTTCCCCAAGAGAGCGAAAGGGGAAATTAGAGCTGGGCCCTTTCCACACACTGTGATTACATCTTTATTTTTATATTTTCATAAAAAAAATGTCATTACATAAGTGCTTATAATGCAGTGAATGTGTTATGGCAAGTTTGACTTAGATTTTTTTTTATTTTCCGACCACTATAATCGATCTCTTAATTGTTTCCTAATCTGGAAATTCATATAAATGCTATTGTTGTAATTGTTGCTATGTAATTGAATTGTTTTCCTTTTTATAAGATTTATTTATCACATTTTTGTGACAATTAACAAACAAAAGAGAAAATAACAGTACAAATAGAAAAAAATGTAATATATATTGATTAAAAAATATAAATGAACCACATTTTATCCCACATATTGTGCAACAAACAGTATATGATGTGCATAAACAATATATGATGTGCATTCATTTTACAAGTTGAAGTCAGATTTATTAGCCCACCTGAATTATTAGCCCCCCTGTTAATTTTTTTTACCCAATTTCTGTTTAACAGAGAGCAGATTTTTTCAACACATTTCTAAACATAATAGTTTTAATAACTCATTTCTAATAACTGATTTATTTTATCTTTGCCATGATGACAGTAAATAATATAAATAACATCTCTCGTCATTTTTGATTGTTTTGCTGATCATGCACTCTCAGAAATAAAGGTACATGACCTGTCACTGGGGCAGTACCTTTTTAAAAGGTACATACTTGTACCCAAATAGTCCACAGTGACACCTAAAAGGTGCATATTAGTATCCAAATGTACCTAAAAAGTACCTTTGAGGTACCATTATGGACCTTTCAGGTACAAATATGTACCTTTTGAAAAGCTGCCCCAGTGACAGCTCCTATACCTTTATTTCTGAGAGTGTGTTATGTTAATAAATATTGTAGTTGGAGCACTGTGGCTGTTGTTTATTTATTTTACGTTGTCTTAGGATCACAAGTTGTATTGAAGTAGGGATTGTAACACTGAACCTCAAAAACTATATTTATTTTTTCTAATTTATCAAAAAATAAGGCATCCTTAAACCATTGAGTACGAACGGGGAATGAGGAGTCTTCCAATGCAACAAAATACACCGCCTAGCTAATAATGACAGAATTTGAATTGTTTTCTGAGGAAAAAATAGAGATGAAAAAGTTATTTGGCGTAACAATAGGTATATACAGTGCTTGGCATATATAAGTACACTCCTCGCAAATCTATCTTTTAAATTCATATTTTATTAGGAAGCTACAATATTATTTATATCTGTGTATATGCATTAGATTAGTCAGTATTGAAGCCAAATCTTGAGCTTATCTAACAAAATAACTTATGATAACTTTCCAAAAACTAGTACAGCCAATTTTATATGTTAGAGAAAAAAACTAATTTAAAAAAGAGAAAAAAATCAAAAGAGGCAAAACATTTAGTTGGAAATTGAGTTGAAATTTTGTAGGTTGTAATTTTTTTTTTTTTTTTTTTGCAATATTTTGCTTGAATTTAATTGTATTATCTTTCAATCCCTAAATACGTTTGGTGACTAAAATATTATTTTAATAAATTTATCAGTTTAATAAATCTGTTTTGTTTAAATGCACAACTATACATTGACTATATTCACTGACAAAAAGATAAAAATATAAATTTTCAAAATGGGGTGTACTCAATTATGCTAAGCACTGTATACAGCCTGCTTTAAAACAATAGAATAGTGTAACAATAGATATAACGGTTACTATAAATAAAAATACTGAGAAATTTCAATTGGTGTTTTAATTTTTTTCTATAGCTCTATTTGCATCTGGTTGTAAATTAAAACCTACTGTATACACACACATTTATATTCTGAGACTGACCTTAACCTGTGGTAAGAAAGAAGCTCTTAATCATTTTAGGCTTACTAGTTATTTTATATATTTTAATAAATATAGATCAAAATACGTATGTTTCATTTTTACATAAACATACATGTTAAACAACATCACAATAGGACATATTTTGCCATTTTATTTTCACAAATGTTATTTAAAATAGTAGCCACCTTCCTTGCATTTATTTTATGAAATCACTTTAGTAAATGTAATTTAAAACAGGACATCTCATCGTCATCTCTAAATCACATGTTAATGCATTTGCCAAAATAAACCATACATTTTGAGGGCTACATAGCGATTGCGTCACAAAAGCTGACAGTTTTCCCATTGGTGTGCTGATCCACACTTCAGGCAAGCTGCCAGAGTATCTTATCTTTTAATGCCTTCGCCTGATCTTCCAATTAGCCATGCCACCTAATAGGCTAGTTTTGGGGGTCTGCGCTTGGGTGGGAAAAAACAGGGGGTTGGTTTGTTTTCAGTGAGTCTGGACGGATCTGGGGGATGGTTTTTGGGGGGTCAGGGTGTCCTGATAGTTCTGCTTGAGAGGTCGTCTGAGGTTTTTGTGTGTGTGCGTGCTGAGGGCAGGGGCTGGGCGGTTTCCAGGTCGCCCCGTCTCAGGGCTGCCCGATAACAGAGCCTCAGCCCTTGAGTCCCCCATTCTGCCTGTGTATTAACACTGCTTATCTGCACTCCGATAGAGCTGTGTGCCATTTGCCTTTCGGAGGAATTAGCTTGTCTTTCCTTGGCTAACCAGGCAGCGGTGATTAACCTTTCCACTGTTCAATATCCTCTCTGCCGTCTCCCTGTTCAGATTAGACCCGACATCATTACTGTAGGTATGACTCCAGAAATGAGCTGCTGCTAGTTTGGAGGGAGAGAAAAAGAAAGAAAGAAAAAAAGGCTTAGGAGAGGATTTTTTGTGTGTGTGCTGGTGTGGAGGAAGCTATAATGTAGCTAAATATTTTTATTTCCCAAAGGTGCTCTGCTTTGGTGGATGAAGAACACAAGAGAAACACCTGAAAAGTACAGATACTCTGATACAATATTACTCTAGTAAAAGAGTAAAATCCTTTTTTTTTTCTTTTATTTGAAACAAAGAACAAAGGTACTTGATATTTTTTTCTTAAGTATTAAAAGTTAAAAAGTATTGATGAATGCATATTTATTTTCCAACACCTCAAATTGATATATTAGAAATGACTTCTATTTCTCACAGGTGAACAACAGAAACCTATGGCAGTGATTACCTTAGGTAAACCTTGTGTGTTTTTTTCAGTGCTTAATGCTAACAATGCGAGTTTGAATGCCATTTTACATGACATTTATTGCCATATACTGAAAGCAGCAGCAGATAGTTCACCTCAGATCTTGAAAATACAATAAACCATTTGAAATTGAACTTTAGAACTAAACACATATGAGTGATTCAGCATTTACATTTAATGGTGTTAAAGAGGGTTAACATATTAAATAGATTCTAAACCTTACTGTTTCGTGAGTGAGTGCATATTCTGTGCTTCTGAAAGGCTGTATTTAAATTTCTGTTGTGTTTGTCTGGTGCAAACACTGAGGACGTTCGTAATATTTATGTCACTTGCTAATTAATAACGTAATGTGGAACTGAATCTGTCTAATTTCGACGTCTGATACTGTCCACCGAAGGTTGCATTTTCGGCCACGGACGCATGTGTTCAGAGCCTTTCTGAATAAATGTATTACACTGATTTCCAACAAGCCAACCCGGGGTGCTGAAATATAATTGGCTAAACTGGCATTGTGCAGGTACCTAAACAGAGACAGCGGTCCGGCACGGAAAAAAACATTTTCAAAGCAGAATATCTGACTTTAGCATTGTTTTTCAGTTAAGCAAGTATGTTCACTTGAGATGTTTCTTAAATATCTGCACATATTATCGTATTTTTATGCTTTAGAAGAGTAAAAAATATAAATACCGCACCTTTAACCATTTCATAGTTAATACAGTGGACTGTAGAGTTTTACCTTTTACAGGAGAATTGCTCCACAAAAAACTGATAGTTGTGACTTGAATATGATCTTTGTTTACATTAATAAGTCCTAAATTTCACCACCAAGCTGATTTCACCAACTACATGTTCTTGGATTAACATCTCTGTTGGTCCGGGAAAAACATTCCAATAAGCCAATCAGAATTAAGGCATATGTTTACTAATTATGTTAAGTTTAAGCTTACGAAATTTTTTACAAAAAATATTTTGGGAATAATTTACAGTTATGGTTAGGTTTAGGGGTAGGGAATAGGTATGGATTACCTTTTTTGAACAAAAATGATGTTCCAGGATCAACTAGATGTTTATCCAGGATCGCATCGAACTTGATAAATCATGACGTGCAAAATTCGCCACTAGTAATTTATATTTCACTGCATCTGACACTGCAAGCTAAAATGACTGACACTGCAAGCTAAAATGTTCTTTTATTTTTGGCTTTTTTTTTTAAATCAGTCTAGCAGCACCGTGGCACAGTGGTTATCACTGTCGCCCCACAGCAAGAAGGTCGCTGGTTCGAGCCTCTGCTGGGTCAGTTGGCATTTCTGTGTGGAGTTTGCATGTTCTGCCTGTGTTGGCATGGGTTTTCTTCCGGGTGCTTAGGTTTCCCCCACAAGTCCAAAGACATGTGCTACAGGTGAATTGAGCAAGCTAAATTGGCCGTAGTGTATGTGTGTGAATGAGAGTTTATGGGTGTTTTCAATGACGGGTTGCAGCTGGAAGGGCATCCGCTGCATAAAACATATGCTGGATAAGTTGGCGGTTTATTCCGCTGTAGCGACCCCTGATTAATAAAGGGACTAAGCCGAAAAGAAAATTAATGTATAAATAAATCAGTCTATATATTCGGTGAACTATTTGCTTAAGATTCACTCTGAAGAGATCATTTGAATCAACGAGTCTTTAACTGTAGACCCCCACTGAACGGATAATTTGATTCAGTAAGTCAATGTCTAGTGACTCTCTCTGAACAAATCATTTTGTTTAGTAGGTTAACTATAGACTCGCTCTAAATGAATCACCACAAATGAATTGTTCAGTCTGATTTAAGAACCAATTTAAGAAGTTAACTGACAGGATTCAACTTGTTCATGATTCAAGTACCGCACTCACATCTCTGAGCGGGTAATGATGTCTCCTGTTTAAATATCATACATTTAAGAAGTTAAAATATAATAAGTAAAAGTAAGTGTTTCCATACTGAAGTATGGATAGATAAACAATGCACTGAAGTACAGTAGTGAAGTAAAAATACTTAGTTACTCTCCACTGCTGGCTCTTTGCTCAAGTAAACACACACAATTTGAAGCTGAGACTATAAGTATTCAGCTTCACTGCATCTGTATTTCACCTCTG
>CAIGQZ010001474.1:7785695-7800955 GCA_903798205.1 Danio tinwini | reverse complement strand
ACACACACACACACACACATGCAAGAAAAACAGAAAGACCCACAAACGTGACAATTTTTAATAAATCTTCAATGATGAAATACATGAATGGAAAATATTTTATTCAGCTAAAAAAATGCTTTTTTAAATCAACTTGTTATGAAAGTTATTTTACATTTATTTTAATTAATTCTATGCAGTAAAGGACATGCAAACACTGCTAAATATTTGCTAATATATGATTGTAAAATAGATTTTTATTCAACTGAAAAATGAAAAAAAAAATCACAAAATGCAAAACAATTTAGGTGTTTTTTAAAATCAACTTGTAATGAATGTTATTTTACATTTATTTTAATGAATTATGCCATAAATGACATGCAAACACTGCTAAATATTTTGCTATAAACTCAACTGGCTTCTCCCCTGTACAGTTTCACATGAGAATGGAACTCTTTTCCACAAATTTCAGCGTCAGTTTCCGTGTTTTTTCTGGACAGCATAAACGCGTGTTTGGTGATGATGATGATTATGATGACGACGGGTGTGTGGGTTTCCAGGAGTTCATTGTGTGTGTGCGGCGCGCGCACTCGGAGGATATGTGTGTGTGTCTTGTGGTCCTTTACTGAGTCGATGGGTGCAGAAAATAGTGTCAAACAGCCGTGTGTGTGTGTATAGCTTGTTATGTCGCAAAATGCAGCTAAAAGTCCTACACAACGATAATAGTTTGATTACCGTGTTTACATGTCTGTACTGCACTTCAATAATATGACTGAAATAGGAATACTCCACGTCCAACTCAATTTGTGTTTACGACGATTATGGCTTTAAGCATATCTAAAGTGCTATTCCATCGCATGGTATGAGCCGTGGTTAATGTGTGTGGCTGTTGTAACAGCCTCTGCTTTTGGACGCGGCAACCCTTGAACTCACACTTACCCGCCCAAGCAAACGAGTGACGCGCAACACCAAGGACAGCCTGCATTGCCAGGTGTGTGCAAAGCACTTGATGTCCGGTTCAAATCCAATCCGGTGTCCAGTATTCAGTGCTAAATTCACCCTCACGCTCCATCATAACATCACGAGACAACTTTTCACCTCGACGAGAAACGTTGCAAATTAGTCTCGCGAGATCTCGTAGCCCGAGATCTTGTCACACCCTTAATATATATATATATATATATATATATATATATATATATATAATAAACCAAAGAAGCATTGACTTTTGTCATGTTTAGGACTACACCACTGGTTTGACCTACAGGTGGTTGGTTTGTCAAGCCCACTCACCTGATTGAAGCACACTAAGAATTGCGAGATGTTTTCAGTAACATGGAGTGTTAATTAGAAAGTGTCTGGTGCATACGGAGAGTGTGTTTTACAGGTGGCTTGTCAAGCCTACTCACCTGTGTGAAGCACACTTAGAATTGCACGATGTTTTTTCCAGAAACATAGAGCGTTGATTAGAAAGTGGCTGGTGCATATGGAGAGGAGAGCGTGTAAGATGGATAAATGTTTCAACCTTCACTTGAGTTTGGAATTAGTTTTTTTTAAATCACACTCTACATCATCGCAGGAGCACTATTGTATAAACAGATCCATGGCTTATAAGTGAGCAGGAAAGCAAGTGTACAAATAGGATGTGTAATGCAACTACAGTTTTGTGCAACACAGCAACATGTGAAAAGCTTGCTGTGGTGCACTTTCTCACAACACGTCCCATAACAGTCGTGTTAGATCAGTGGGCCAGTAATAGGTGGTCTTTTGTGGCTGTTTGAGTGCATGCGTTCACACGGACACTGGTCTTGGCTTGCTGGAAAATTCTTCTTTCTACAACATCCTTCAGCTTGGCTCTTCTCTGCGAATGAAACTTTCATGTGAATATGTCAAAGCTCAGGATACCTGACTATTTATAAACAGCTCCACTGGCACAGCAGAACCAGGTGAGATCAGCCTTGAGAGAGTTTGTAGCTGTAGAAATCTTTTGTGGATGTCTAGATAGAGTCGTTGATGGAAAAATACACCACTGACGTGAAGAAAAACATAATGGAATGGTTCATAGTTACAGTTTCAAAAATGCATCTTCATCACCTTTCCTTCCTCCATTCAGGCTATTTGCCCTTGTCAATGTCGCTGAAGAACATAGAAACTCCATTAGAGGTTACAGGAGCTCAGAAGATCACTTGCTAATGCAATCTGATTAATATTGCACATTATCTATGTGTTTTTCAGGGCAGCTGTCTGCTGTAATGCAGTGTTATCAGCTGCTACATCATGATACTGAGGGAGAGATTTCTGGATCCTTTCTTTGATACACAAGGCATGTCTTTAAGGGCTTTTGCACTGGGTAGTTACAGGCCCTAGTCACCATGCAGGCTTGCATCATTGAATTAGAGTCTCCCTTAGACAATTTTACTGGTTACATTCATACTCGAACCTCAGAGAGATGCTAGCCAGCTGATAGTCACTTACACCAATAACTGGAGGATACATTCAAGTTGTTTTTCGTTGTGTGTCATCACAGTGGAAATGGAACGTATAACGTTCTTTAAATTTTGAATTTAGTAAAGGTGTGCTCCTCTTTGACCAGTTTGTTATGATCACGAAATCTGAGCAAGTGTATAGATTTACATGCAAATATTGGTGCCCACCCAACATGAGAGCCAAGACCTGGAAAAGATGGATCTTAAATCAATTCTAAATGAACTCTTGTGCAATTTGGCTGAAATATGAGTGCAAAATGCACCAAAGACATCTAAATGAACCAATTACAGGACACAAGATACAACCATAAAAATTACACAATGATTAATAATAATAATAATAATAATTTCTTACATTTATATAGCGTCTTTCTGGACACTCATAGCACTTTTACACATTTTTGCATTTTTGGGAGGAATCTCCTCATCCACCTCCAGTGAACAGTATCAACCTGGATGACGAAAGGGCAGCCATATTGCGCCAGATCGCACACCACACACCAGCTGGTTGGTGGAGAGACAGAGCAATGAAGACAATTATGATATGGGGATGCTTTGGAGGCCATGATGGACAGAGGCCAGTGGGCAAATTTGGCCAGGATGCGGTTAAACCAAGTGGCAACCTCCTGCCCTCTCTCTTAAAGCAAATATGGATATAACTGAAACTGCAACTCATCGAAATTCCACTTGTCCTGGTTCCATAATAGAGCAGATTTCTATTGAGCTCAATGTTAAAATGGCCAACTTTACAGCATAAAAATGGTGTTTACAGCCTGGTACAAAGAAAGATTTTGGTTCATATAGCTAATATTTCCCTTCGTGACAACTGTGAGGCATTGAATTTTTTTGTAACTCATCCGTTTTCTTTATATTAACTTATATAAGTCTGCATAATTAAGGGTGTGGCCACTTGAGTGACAGCTAGGTCTCGCTGGTCGCGTCACTTCACCTCAGCTGATTCCGGCTGATTAGCCGCTGAACTCAGCATATACATCGTATTTTTGTTTTGTTTTATGTGGCTTTACACAGTCAGTTGCTTTTTGGAATTATTTCTTACAATTATCAGATGATATGGCATGCTGTGTGCACCTAATTGTGCTCACAAACCATTTGCGTAGCCTCCTCCCAGGTGAGTGAAATTATATATTTTTATATTATATCTATAAATGTATTTGTTTTATTTAAGATCATTTATGTTTTACTTTAGAACGTGAATACACTCTAGAATCTGAAAGATTGATTAGCTGTAGGCTCTAGAACAGCCATCTGAATCGCTGTCATACAGTGTTATGCTTGGATCTCATAAATAGCCTTGCATTTACTAACACAGACTATATTTGAAGTATTTGGAAGTGATTTGCGTTTTTCTCCTGTAGAAAAGCATCATAAGAGCAATGTTTAGTGGCTCAATGTATTACAACAGTGTAAAACTAAAAAGGACTAAAAACTTTATTGCTATAGTACACAACCAAGCACATGTGGTCAGAACACAAACGAGTCACAGGTAATGAAGAATTAAGCATTTCTCCCAAAGAAAGCCTGTCTAAGCAAAATGCTAGCAGGCATCTGTAGCTCCACTCACGCTCCGCCTCTTTGCCCTTGTTTGGTTACCCCCTAGTTGGAGCGATGACGATAGCATCATTTGCACCCTTCAGAAACCTATGGGTGACATCATGGATACCACGTCCATATCTTTTACAGTATGTGGGTTAAACCCCGACTTTTTTTGAAGGACATCCTGGGATTTTTAATGACCACAGAGAGTCAGGACCTCAGTATAATGTCTCATCCGAAAGACTCACTGAGCAGTATAGAGTCCCCATCAATATACTGGAGCGTTAGGACCAACACAGACTGCAGGCTGAGCGCCCCCTGCTGGTTTCACCAACAATACTTCCGGCAGCAACCTAGCTTTCCCAATAGTTAGGGAACAAAAAAAGCATTAGAAATTCCCAACAGAAACATCTGTAATGAACTGATAGTCAATGTATCTCCTGTATAAAAAAACAAAAACATTTTTTACACATTTTAAAGCTGATAAAAATATATTGTCATACTCTGTGTACAGATATAGAACAAGCATGCATAGACCATCACACAGTGTGTTGGATATTCATTAAATTCTATTATAAAACCTTTTTAACTATAGACTTGGTGTTAAAAATATCACACTCTTCAAAATAAAGGTACTAAAAGAGATTTTTACTACAATGCATGCACTGTAAAAAATGCTGTAAAATTTACAAGTACACTGTAAATTAACAATTACAATTTTGCTGTAGTTTTACAGCTCGATTGTAATTATTAATTTAATTGTGCTTGTACATTTCACAGTGTTACTGGCATCTTTTACAGTATTACTGACACAATTTACAAGCACACTGAAAATTTACAATTACAACTGTATTGTAATTTAACAGCACAATTGTAATTGTTAATTTACAGTGCATTTTTAAAGGGCCACGAAACCCCCCTGTCTCAGCTGTCTAACACCTCTAGTTTGGAAAAAGTCAGGAAAGTGGGCGTGTCCAGCTCTGGGAGTGTGGGAGTGTCGGGGGAGGGAAAAAGGGAAGGATTTGCAAAGAAGGGAGTTTCCATTTGGCCACGCGCTGATCACAGGCAAACCAAACACACAGACGCAGGGGGGGGGGGACAGTGCCTTCAAAAAAATAAAAAAATCAGCTTCAAAAAATTGTTTCAAACCTGAAGAACGAATTTGCTCAAAATAACACAAAAACAAGCAATTTTTACTTTTTAATGAAATGTATGTGTCCTAATAGTGTTTATAGCAGCGTGGGACACATATATGGCTGTCAAAAGCTAAAAAAAATGTGTTTTGGTGTTTCGTGACCCTTTAAATTTTACAGTATTTATGGCAAGCAAAATGGTTAGTAATACTGTAAATTTGTTCAGCAATTTTTACAGTGTAGATGAATGCATTAAGATGTTGGTTGACTTGGAATCAGACTGTACAGGTTGTATATCTTATGTTGTGATTTCCAAAGTTGTATTGCCCCACCGTTAAATATTACAGGAAAATATGATGTTTCTTCACCCTTAGCAAAAGAACAAATGCAAAAAACAATGATCTGAATTTTCATTTTAATTGTCTGAAACTTGTAGAATTCCAGCTTTACACAACACAAAGTATTTAGGTTCAGGTTCTTTCAGCATGAGACTTGTTTTTAACCAGTTAGCGTAAACATATCAGCAGTCAACGCCCTGCAGCAGAGGCAAATAAGCCTCCTGAATCAATTAGTCCTGAATGAGGCTGCTTTAGTAATGTTAATGATGTACTCATTGACCACAGTGTTATCTGTCCTGTTCGAGGGGTGGCCTGAAGCTCTTGCCTGCAGGTGCCCGCTTGCTGAAGGAGATAGAAGAGCAGAGATTCAAGTAAAACACACTAAGTGCATTATTGGCAACCCAGTGTGACAAACTTTTCTAGAGTTATATCATTTCCTTAAGCGCTCATTCTCTAAGCATAGGAAGTAGATGAATGAGGCAATTTGTAGCCATTGTTTTGCGAGTCTGCGCATATGTTTGTTGGGCCCTTTTGTCTAGGCTGAGGACCCTGAGAGCTCTTGAGAAAATCCTCCACAGATGGAGCAAGAATAACTTCCCAGACTTTGGTCCCATCACGCTTTGTGACCGTTAAGCAAAATAGGTTTGTCACAGATACTTGAGACACACATCTTGTCGGCACACAAGGGCCATACAAGAACACTGCATGCAGTCAACACGTCTTTTAGCTGACCACCAATTATTTACCTGAGAAGTATTTATCACATGCAAGGGTGATTATTTTGTAAACAGATAACAAAAAAGTGACACATTCCAGATTACAAATCTTCATCTGTTTTACAAATTATTTACAAACCTACAAAAATATGTCCAAAAAAAGTGATTTATTAGAACAAATAATTTGTTATTTATAAAGTTATACAAATAAACAACAACAACTTAAACTAAATGTTTAATTTGTCTCATTATTATTACCTTTTCTCACAGTGTCTGAACCCTTTTTTCAAGTATCATCCCTAAACCCCTTTCTCTAAAGGCCAACAGTGCTCTTAGTAACATGACTTTGTTTTTAGCTCCCGAGGCATACTAAACAATACAAAAAGTGAAATGGCATACTTTTAATATATATTTTTTTTACCATATCAAGTCATCATTCTATGGGCGGCACAGTGGCTCAGTGGTTGGCACTGTCATCTCACAGCAAGAAGGTTACTGGTTTAAGTCCTGCCTGGACCAGTTGGCATTTCTGTTTGCCTGTACTCCTCATGTTTGTATGGGTTTCCTCCAGGTTTCCCCCACAATCCAAAGACATGAAGTGTAAGTAAATTGTATGAACTAAAGCCTGGTTTATACTTCTGCGTCTCGTGATCGGCGTGACCCACGTTGCATGCCTTGCATGTTGTCGTGCATTTTATACTTCTGCGTTACGCATCAGTGCGACGTGTAGTTACATTTTTTGAGGTGCGCGTCGGCAACGGCCACGGCAAGGGCACACGCTGCACCAGAGCATCTGTGTGTGCTTGACGCGGAAGTATAAATCGACTGTAATGTGTGAATGTGAGAGTGTATGGGTGTTTCCCAGTAATAGGTTATATGTCGGAATAGTTGCCGGTTCATTCCGCTGTGGCAACCCCTGATAAATAAGGGACGTGGTCAAAGTCATCATTCTTTGAAAGAGAAATGCAAAGTGTTTGTTTTTTCTTTTGCAGAGAACATTGCTGTATGTGTGCTACAAACACACTGTATGTGTGCTACCCAAGCGGCAACCTCCCGCTCTCCGTCGGGAAGCCAATACGGAAGTAACTAAACTGCAATTCATCGACTCGCCTTGGGGGGCTGGCTCCAGGAAGTCCAAGTGCTTTCTTTCTGCATTGGTAAATTGGCCATATTTACAGCTGATAAAAACATGTTTACAGCCTGGTACAAACGATGGCTTTGGTGAATATAGCTGTGATTGCCCTTCATGACAACTGTGAGGGGGGTGAATTTTTTTTATAACTCATCCGTTTCATTTTTATTAAGTTATATTAAGTCTGCATAATTAAGGGCGTGGTCACTTGAGTGACAGCTAGCCCTTGCTGGTCGCTGTCTCGTCACCTCAGCTGATTCTGGCTAATTAGCCGCTGATCTCGGCATATACATCGTATTTTTGTTTTGGTTAATGTTTCTTTACACAGTCATTTGCCTTTTGGAATTATTTCCTGCAATTATCAGATGATATGGCATGCTGTGTGGACTTAATTGTGCTTACAAACCATTCAAGTTGCCTCCATTTCCCAGGTGAGTGAATTTATATACTTATATACCATCTCTATAAATGTATTTGTTTTATTTAAGATCATTTATCATTTAAATGTTCTTTAGACCTGTAATGCACTCCAGAATCTGACAGATTGATTAGCTGTAGGCTATAACACACAGTCATCTTAAGCGTTGTCATACAGTGTTAGTACTGGATTTTTATTGACAGTCTTGCATTTACTAACACAGACTATATCTAAAGTGTTTGATAGTAATTTGCGTTTCCTTCTGTAGAAAATGTCATAAGAACGTTTAGTGGCTCAATGTATTACAACAGTGTTTTTAAAAGTCTAAACACTTTATTGATATAGTCTACAACCAAGCACGTGTGGTCAGAATACAAACGAGTCACAGGTAATGAAGTATTAAATGTTCTCCCAAAGTAAAAAGTCTGTCTAAGCCAGGTCTAAGCAAAATGCTGAGAATCAAGCATGCGTCTGTATCCCGTCATCGTTAGGTGCGATGACGCGCTAACAAAATGGCAACAGTTGGCCGCGCCTACTTGTCGCTTCTTTTGCAGTGTTCAGAAACCTATGGGTGACGTCACGGATACTACGTCCATATCTTTTACAGTCTATGGTGCTACCATACAAGGAGTATCTCCATGCTACAAACAGGTCTTTTGCACTGAAGGAACATTTTAGTTCCTAGAACTATTGGCGGAAACACTTTTGACGTGTTTGCACTATAGAAACTAGGAATGATTTTTGTTTAGGGCCAACTTAATTAGCTCCTGCTTAAGAGCAGTGTCTAATTCAGCATAATAAGAAATATAGTGACATCATACAAAGCACAGTGTTTACTCAGCTTTGATGATTTGATAAAAAACAAATAAAACAGTCCATATCCAGTGGGTGGCTTTTGACAGCACGTATAATTTTTTTGTATTTAGATTTAATGTCATTCAGTGCATCTGAATAATTCAGGCAGGTTGTGTGTGATCGTTGACACAGTGACACTCGTGACATCATATAGTTGACAGCACATTCGCTCCTGTCTCAGGGGCACCGCATGTACACCTCGCTCCTGCCTTCCACATGAACAAGTGCATGAGTCCCAGTACCAGGAATGTGTTGTAGCATTATCCCTATCCCACCGGAGTATGGTGGAATTCTCACCTCTCATATTTACTCTGCTTACCGCTTTTGGCGTCAATAAACCTACTGCATGCCCCTGCACCTCCCCCCCCCCCCCCCCATCTCTATGACACTTTCTAGAGGTTTACATCAGTATTGTGATTCACTGACTCGAACTCTCTTCCCCCTCTGACCAACTTTAGAGTACACAGAGTGCGCTGGACTGTGAATAGCGGGAGAAGACAGCTCCCTGGTGAGTCGTCTGTTATCGTCTCTTTGTCCTGGAATAGTCAGACACGATGAGTCACTCCCTGACATTGCGCACCCCTCAATGAATTCCCTCACACTGCACTCTGTGGCCAATGTTCTCACTAAGACTGCTGGCTATTTGGTGGCTCCGTGTTTGGCCCGTTGAGTTGATGCCGGTATGATCCAGGAGAATAGACACGTGTGGCAGGCGGCTCTTTTCAATCCAGAAATGCACCCAGTTGGTCGCTGGTGAATTATTTACGTTAGCCAAGCAGAACACGGTGACCTAGAAGCTGGTGTAAGAAGTGGTAATTAAAAGTCTTGTTTGAAGTGACTTGCAACGGGGGATGGGTGGGGGGGGGGGGGATAAACGTGTGAGAGATTATTACCAATGTGATGTTTTTCTATTTTATTTTAGTTTCGGACACAACCTCATCTGTGTACTCTGAGCTAATTTACTACTGGAGTTTTACAGATTTCTGGGTTTGGCAGAAGCAATTTAGCTTAGCTTAGCATAAATCATAGAATGGGATCAGACTGGTAACATCTCGCTCAAAAAACTGTTTTAAAAATCTGGCAGAAGCACTTTAAGCTTAGCATAGATCATTGAATGAGATTAGACAGTTAGCATTTTACTCATAAAATCAAAAGAGTTTCAAGAATTTTCCTATTTAAATCTTGACTCTTCTGTAGATACATTGTGTACTTAGACCAACAGGAATTTAACTATACTCTCATTCCGATGTAATAATCAAGGAACTTTGCTGATGTATTATGGCTACAGCAGGCTCAATCATATTATTACGCTGGAATGAGAGTATAATTCCTAGCCATATCAGCTTAGACTATAGTAACTTTTCATTTTCCGCTGGTCTTAGTACACAATGTAACTACAGAAGTGACAAGCTTTAAAGGGTCACGAAACACCAAAACACATTTTTTGAGATGTTGACAGTGATATATATGTCTAAAGTTGCTGAAAAAAACCCATTAGGACTCATATATATATATATATATATAGCTAAAAAGTTAAAATTGGTTGTTTTTGCATTGTTTAGAGTAAATTTGTTCTTCTAGGTAAAAAAGAAACTTTAAAGCTACGTCACGGCGATGGGATCATTGTGTAAAATTGAGCGTGGAGATTGGCTGTCTTTATCGGCTGGTACAAAGTGACATCATTGAGTTTTCAGCACATCTGTTCATTAATTTATGAGAAAGACTCGGTTCGACCAATCAGCATGCTTTATTTTGAATCAGCTTCGAAGGGTCTTTTTACCTGTTACAGTGTTCAGAGAGACGCCACACTGTGTTGCCAACTGTAATTCAAACAAGTAGTAGAAGAATTGTTCAGAGACATGGGTCATCAGTGTTGCAATTATAAATGTGCCGCAACAAAGGTTTTTGTTTTCATTTCTCCATGATGCGAGCACAGCTCGCGTATGGATCCAAGCAGTTGGATTACAGTAGTCTGCTTACACGCGACAGAAATATGTTTGTAAGACAATTTTTAACCTGAGAGCTTTTTGAATCTGGAAAGGTGAAATCCGGATTCGCTACTCGTCTTCTTTTAAAAAAAGACACGGTTCCAGTGAGTGTTGATTGTCCTGTCTCTACGGGTTTGGTAAGTGTGTGATCAATGTAAACAATTCTTTGTTTATGTTTCTTCAGATGGCAAAGTTAGTTAATATTGTCAGCAGTACTCTTTCAGTTAATGAAGACAGTACCTTAGTCAAAATGATACTAAGTTTACAGTAATATCACTACAATATAGTGCTGGGCGATAATGTAAAAAATTCACAATATCATGTTTTATATCATTCGATATTGATAAATATTGAATATTTTTTAACAATACATTTAGGATTTTTTTTTATTTAACCACTTTTTAATTTACCAACATTATTAAGGCAAATTAGTTTTAATAGTCAAAAACAAATATATTTAAACAAAATATCTTTTTTATAATAAAATAAGCATAAGAGACTCTTAAACTTGATAAATAAAATGTTACAAAGTGTTTGCAATGGTAAAGGTAGATCAACATCTGTAGGCTGCTAACAATAATGATACATAATAGTAAACCTTAAACTCTTTAAACTAAACAAATTATAATAATCAAACCAGGGCTTTCAAGTAAAGGCACTAACCATCATTATTCAAATACACACTGCAACATTACAAATTGTGAAGCTGAACGACTATATTACCCCCTATATTAAAAAAAATATTTCAGATAGGGTGCTAGTGGCTGGGATGCACAAGAAAAGAAACCAATAACCAAGTTATTGACAATGGTGTTCGATCAGTAAATACCGATATCGATTTTATCACCCAGTCCTACTACAATATTATGGACTGAAAATCCTCCACTTCCAAACAGCTCTCAGATCGCCTGTAAATGTTTCTCTTCAAATCACTGTCTATCTCCCCTTTGTCTGTGTTTATGTTGCTGGTCTAAAAATCAGCTGTAGTGCACATTATGAAACTACCCTTTTCATGCAAACCCTTCCCTCTTTCGCCACTCGACACTCCCACCTAAACAAAGCTGGACTCACCCACTTTGCTGACTTTTTTCAAACTAAAGGTGTAAAAACACCCTGCTGAGGCAGGGAGGTGTCATGGCCCTTTAAAAAATGATTGAAACTATTTTGATTTTTTGAGTGAAATGCTAATGGTCCAATCCCATTCAATGATCTATGCCAAGCAAATTTAAAAGTGCTCTCGCCAAACTTAGATATTGGCTAAATGGATTTTAAAAAATGTTAAAACTCAACAGTTTAACTAAAGGTAAAAAGGGGAGGTAAAGGGGAGTGTTTCTTTAATATTGCATTACTCTTCCCCCGTCTACTGCAGCCTATTGAATGTCATTCCTCCACCCTGTTTCTCCAAGTTGTAAGCTCACACCCAGAAGTGGCAGGACAGAAGTGTATTCAGGTTCTTCGCTGTAAAAGAAAACACTCTCTGTCTCCTGCTATCAAAGGATCCGTCAGAGGAGCGGTGTGTGAAGGTTGAGCTCTCTGGCACAGCAAGGTCAGTAAACTTTTGCGTACTGTAAAATGGTATGAAATTGATAAACTGGATGACAGCCCTTCAGTCCGGACTTTACATCTGAATGTTGACATGCCCCCTCCCTCCCTTTGTTTCCTTATAAAGATGCAATCAACCCTCGCCGCTTGGTTTTCACACCGGGAGGCTGAAAGTGGTCAAATTGTCATCAGGTTCGATGGTGGGGGGGGAACAATTTATAAAAAAGCGAGTGCTGTTTAATACGTAAAGGACCTTTTGCTTTATATGGTAATGAATTTCAAATGTCTTCCTCACTTCAGGAGCAAGAGGCTGCAGTGAGGGCCTTACAGCTGTTTTGTGGAGATAATTGATTTTGGAATAGGCCGTCGAGAGAGTGGGCAGGCGGGGCTGCTGGTGCTCTACCGCGGGGTCCAAGCCAATTTCCGCAGGCCTCGTCCCTTTAATTACAGCAGCGCCGGAGCGCAGGACATGGCGGCACTCTTCCCTGGGCAAATTAAACCCCTCACCAGTCTTGCCTTTGCCCTCCCCCCCGCCACTCAGAGGCCTGATGAATTTTTCATGGATCTGCTTCTCTCTTCGGGCCTGTATCGCTATGGCTGCCGGCAGCGATGGCACTGGTGCTTCCTGTGACCTCCCAGAGTGGCAGGGAAAGAGTTTTCACAGGTAAAGCAGAGGAAACAGATATGACAGAGTACACAAAGTGTTTGTTTTGAAAGCCTTGACCATTGCAAATCAGTCTTGGGGAGAGAAGGAAGCAATCCTACAAATTGAAACAGCCAGACACACTTCTAAATAAAAAAAAAACGCATTAATAATCCTCCTACTATTATATTTTGATTCGGCTTCTTTTTAGATTACTTAGAAAATGCTCAATTTTCTCCTTCAGAGGTGATTAAGATTGCAGCCCTGTTCTCTGAGGCTAGACAAGCACTTATGTCCTTCAACAGTGTCTGTCCAAGCATCGTGCATGTTTTTAACATCTTCTCACAGACCTGTTGCTCACAGATGGTCCATTATAAAGATTAGTAATGCTGTGCTTATTTGGCTCTGTGTTTTTATAGGGGTTGATCTTTTCTACAGGATTGGATGTTTGTTATGTCACATCTACATGCAAAGGTATATGTAATGTCTCCTCTTATGTTCAGTGGTAGTGTTTTCAAACTGAGGGTCCTAAAGTAGGCACAGGATTTTCAGCACAAAACCAAAAATAAATAAAAGATTACATTTAGAAAGAATAGATTTTTGTGCAGACTTATTGAAAGTCATGAGATTAATCAGTATTTTATTACATTGAGTACGTTTACACCAATAATCTGATTTTAATGTGATTAAGACAATACTTGATTAAGAGTCCACCATGTAAACAGCGATTCTTAATTAATTTAATCAGATTAAGGTCATAATCACAGAAATCGAATTAAGACATAAGTGCAGTACAGACATGTAAACACCTTACTCAAACTATTACCGTCATGTAGGACTTTTCTCTGCGTTTTGTGACAGGATAGATCACAGACCATTGCATCATGAAACAGTTTTTTTTTCCCCCATACAGCATGTGGTATCAAATTTCATTAAAACTACACAGTTGTTCATACTTCCTGCAGTTCATACTCGTATCCAATATCTCGTTTGTTACGGGGACATGGATGAAATGTTCCTGAATGAAAGTGAAAGTACTAAACTGCGGTTAAAGTTGATAAATTAAAAGTTAAACACCTAAAATTACATGAAACTCTAGAGGAAATGTGGATAGTGTGGTGACACAATGACGTTAATCGAATTATGTTCTATAACATGTAAAACGGGATCATCAAAGGAACATTCAAAAAGCAACTCATGTAAACACCTTAATCATATTACTGTCTTAATCAGATTAAGGCAAATAATTTGATTACCGATGTCCATGTAAACGTAGTCAGTGACAGCTGGGTTGCACACAACGCCTTTATGTTGTCCAAACACAAATCGATTAAGCTAACTAATTAATATAAGCAAGTTTAAGATGATTACACATAAAACAATTAGGTTGTCAAAAAAAATACAGAATTGTGTTGATTTAGGTCATTTTAAATAAGTTGTTTGAACAACCAGCAAAGCAAATTTTTGAGCGTAGTTCTAAGAAAAAAAAATTACAATGTGTATATACAGTGTAATTTAGCATATTCGTAGGGTACAAATGATTAGTTATTTATTAGTCATTACTTTTTAGCAGTTATTTAGTAGAACTATAGACTGTATATCACTGTTCATAAAATTATAACAAATAAAAATTTTTCTTGAAAGAATTTAATTAAGCTTGGTTTTTTCAAACAGTATTATTACATTAAAAACAGTATTATTGTGGAAATATTGCTCCACTTTAAAAAAAATCCTTATTATTATGATTATTTATTCATTCATTTTGGCTTAGTCCCTTTATTAATCAAGGGTTGCCACAGCGGAATGAACTACCAATTTATCCAGCATATGTTTTACACGGTGGATACCCTTCCAGCTAAAACCCATGCAATCACTAGAAAACACCTATACACTCTCATTCACACACATACACTATGGACAATTTAACTTACCTAATTCACCTATAGTGCATGTCTTTGAACTTTTGAGGGAAACCAGAGCACCCGTAGAAAACCCATGCGAACATAGGCTGAACATGCAAACTCCACACTGAAATGCTAACTGACCCAGTCGAGGCTCGAACCAGTGACATCCTTGCTGTGAGGCGACAGCGCTACCCACTGCGCCACCGCGTCACCCATTATTATGATTATTTAATATTATTTTCAAATAAAATATATTGTTTTCATGGCTAAACTAATTTCTTTTGCAGCCATTACCCAAGTCTTCAGAGACACGTCATACTTATACAGTACATACAAATAATACTAATTTACTCTTTTTATATGATATATTTTATATGATATACTGTGTAGTTTTTTTTCTGGATTAAAAAAGGGCAAAAACACAGTTTATTTGAACCTTAGAAACAATTTTGCTGTGACTTTAAAAAAATAAATGTATCCCTGCTGAATAAAAGTGATCATTAATTAAGATTTTGAAAACATAAATAAATAAATAAATAAATAAATAAATAAATAAATAAATAAATAAATAA
>CAIGQZ010001474.1:7736301-7751345 GCA_903798205.1 Danio tinwini | reverse complement strand
ATCTTTAAAAGGAGACCATACATTTTGAAAACTCATGTTATCACTAAGCACAGCTGCAATAATCTCTTTGTACCAATGTGTCACAGAGGGGGGAGTGTTTTTTATCCATCTAACAAGGATGCATTTTCTTGCCACAAGTAGCAGTTTATCTAACAATTTATAAACTTTTGTGTCTAAGGTCAATGACTTTGCTTGTGTTTTAGAAGGGAGTCCCAAAAGAAAAAAGACCAGGATCTTTTTTTAATTTGATCTAAAAAATTGTGCTAATTTAATATGCAACAGAGTTCCAGAAATGAGTTTGCCCTTCTAGAAGAAATGAAAGTATGTTCTTAACTCTGTATGACACTTAACACAAAGAGCTGGTATAGAAGGGTCAATTTTATTCAATAAAACTGGCAATGTATGCAGCCTAAAATCTTAAGCGAGGCGTTTCTAGTGCAGCGTCTGTGGGGCTGAGAGTAAATTTGACTTTATTTTCTCACACAATTTCTTTTCCTTTTTCTGAAAGTTTTGCTAACACCATAGTGGAGTTTTTCTTTTATTATTTCAGCAAATACTGTAAAAAAAATATTTGTTGTACACTCCCATTCACTATGCATTAAGTTTACCCAGCTATGAAATGAGTTCACCTCTGGAAATGTGAAAAGAGTCTATTCTATGTAAGTCAATGGTTACAAGTTTATAACATTCTTCACTATATGTTTAGCTTAACAAATATGTTCAACATGTTCACTCAATATACATGTTCAATATATGAAGAGTTCAAATGCAAAAACCTCTTAAGTGCCATCTGAATAATTTTCTCGAAAATTTTTATTTTTCTCAGACTACTATGTATAAGTTGAGTAATTTCCCTTTTATGTCAAATAATATGTTATTTTCTTTGCCTTTAATGTGAAATTAGTGAACTTAAATGAGTCTAATGAGAATTGCTAATTTTAGAAGAAAATTTTAGACGGCACTATTTTTGCATCTGAACTCTTCATATGTTCACTATGTTCAACAGAACCAAAAAATGTGAAGTAGTCTGTAACATGTAAAGTGTGAGAAAATAATAACAGAATTTTCATTTTTTGGGTAACCTATCCTTTTAAGAAAAATCTAAGTTCCAATTATGCAAGTTTGTAATGCTGTTTGCAAATTTTCATTGAAATTATGAATTCGGGAAGCACCAAATTGATGACCTATGTTGGCAATGATGTCACCTGTGACCTTAGCTGACTTATTATGTTTTTTCTGGCTGTTTGTGACTGCATCTCAAGAGCTTCTGCTTGTCCTGGTGTCATGAAGAGCGTTCTGTAAATATTTTGTAACCGTCCACCGTGCCAGTGAAACCATACACTTGCTACAATGTGGAAAACATTCTGACTACATACTCATCTTTGGCTTGCCAGGGTCTGAAAGCAGATCTTGAGTCGCAGCGGCAGGAATCAGTCCAGTTGACTGGGTCATCTGACCTGTTTGAAGGCAGCTGCCCTGCCCGCAAGGCCCCTTTCGCCACGCTAAACAGGGGTCAACACATTTGACCACCAAGTTATGGCAGCAATTTGAGGAATAAGCAGAGAGAGGCTTTTGGGGAAGCCTGTACATGATGCTTTTCGTGCTATCTGACCTTTTAGCCGTGACATTTTAACTGCTAATTCAAATACCAGCAGTGTTGGCAGATCGGCTTCATCAAACTGGCTTTATAAATCAACTGTTTTTGGGGTCTGTCAGTTCGGAGCGAGTGTGTAAGATCAGGCCTGCGTGCGATGCATGTCGGTGTGCTTTGTGTGTTTGATGTTTCTAAGTCTAAACAAGGTTGTTAGGCTTGTGCTGATAGGTCTAAATGTGTGCTAATGATGAAGTGTTAATGGAGGGTTGGGTTGATATCGACACCCTAAACCTGTGCTATTCCCAGGGGACCAAAGGCAGGATTTGACACTGTGATTGAGGCCATGCGTACATGCGCGGGTGTGTGTGTGTGTACAGTTGCTTTGGTTTGTAGTTTTCAGTGTGTGTATGTATGTGCTCATTGTAAATGTTTTTTGTTGTTGTTTTTTTGGGGGTATTTACCTTTATTAATTTTTTTTTATTGAATAATGTCAAGAAATACAATGCAAGTCAAGTACAACAAATGTAAAGAAAGTTTCAAAGGCTAGTAAGAGTTACAAACATTATCACAGGAATACATTAAAAGATATACAGGCTTGTACAATTCGCCTACTATGTAAACCCAACAGTCAACTTTATCAAATGAAACGAGTGTAGTTAACTCAAAAAATTTACTGAAAGTTAATTCTACTCATTTGAAAAGAGTTTTGAACGCAGTGTTGAAGGTAATGAGTTAATTACATACTTTATTACTTCAACTTAAATGGAGTGAGTTCACAGTACTCGTATAGATAATTTTTTTTATTCAAATGGTTTGTAGCAATAAGTTTCCTCAAACAGTTTGAGTTGCCTTAACTTATTGGGTTTTACAGTACTCGGTTTGAGTTTTCTTCATTTATTAGGATTTGCTGTGCTCAAATTGCTTCGTTTACTTAAATGGATTACATTCACAGTACTCATTAGGATTCGTTTTTGAACTTAAAGGATTTGTTGCAATCGATTTCCTCAAATGGTTTGAGTTACCTGAACTTTTTGGGTTTTTCAGTGTAGCTTTTTGATTTTTTTAGGGTAATATGGACTCAACATAATACTTCACTTCATTTTTAAATGCAATAAAACTTGGATTTTTACCTGAAAATTTACATTGTCAATGAAAGATATTAATAAAAATGTATTGGTCTTTTTGTCTGTAGAGTTTAAAAAAAAAAAGACACATAAGGGCAATACCAAAATAAATGAAAAGCGCTCTCTGGCCTCTGCTTGCAAAAGCTAGACCTTACATCTATATCTTTTAAACATTTAGTTAAATAACGTTTGGCAGGATATATTCTGTGAAGGAGTTTAAACAAAATCTCTTTAACCTTGTTTGTTAAGAGATAGCGATTAGGCAGAAGCCAAACTTTTCCAATATGCTATTGTATTTGGTTTTGATGCAACATCCTTCTGGAAAAAGGGCTTTTATTGATCTGTTATTATTCTTACAACTATAGGAAAAGCATATTTTACCTATTGAAGAGTCACTGAATGAAAATTGGGATAAAAGCTGATCATTTAATCTGTTTTGTTGTTTATACAACATACATGTTTTAGGAGAGATTGCACTAAAAACCATTGTAAATTCCTTTGGTGGTATGGGGAAATTCATTAATTTATTTTCTTTTTTCGGCTTAGTCCCTTTATTAATCTGGGGTCACCATAGCGGAATGAACTGCCAACTTATCCAGCATATGTTTTAGGCAGCGGATGCCCTTTCAGCTGCAACCCATCACTGCAAAACATCCATACACACTCATTCACACACATATATAGACAATTTTAGCCTACCCAATTAACCTACACCTATAATGTTTTTTGACTTTTGAGGAAAACCGGAGCACCCGGAGGAAACCCACGCTAACACACAAACTCCACACAGAAACGCCAACTGATCCAGGTTCAAACCAGCGACCTTCTTGCTGTGAGGTGAACGTGCTACCCACTGCTCCACTGTGCAGCCGGGTATGGGGAAATTATATTTTGTTAAGAATTCCATATGAGACCATATGAATTAAATAATTGGTCTACCAATGCAATGTTATTACCAAACTAGTTATCAAAAAAATGGATTTTCTCATTGTCAATGGTGGTTAATTTCCTCAGGGCTACTTTTATGAAGCAGCTTGATAAATGCTTTTACTTAAAAAAAATAGGTAACATGTTTTAAAAATATATATGTTTAGGGTTTATTTTTTAAGCTCTTTCAGTTTTTAGTACATTAGTTACAGTCATATTACAGTCATACATTAGTTACAGTCATACTTCATGTCATTTTGTCACATCACTAAATACTGTTGACAATACCTAACATTTTGTAAACAGCCTATATATAACCACATAACTTCACCTTTTTTAGCAAACATATATAATCTGATCTACTTTAAAGTAGCATGAACATAAGCAGTATTCTAAACCTATTTAAAAGCTATAATTTGTTTTTAAAAGCACTCTACAGATAATTTTACCTCTCATTTTCATTTTTTTAACTAACAGGGGATTTTTAATGCAAATACATTTGCATGTCTTGCCTCATGGTTCATAGTTGTGTTAGTTTGTGTGTTTAACTCAAACAAAGGGTTTGATGCTTTCAAAACACCCTTTTCATTCTCACGCACATTTTAAAATAGACAAAATATCTGATACAGAGTGGCCTAATAATGCACAAACTGTGTGGTAAAGCAGATTTACATTTTACTAGACTGACTAAATGTCTAGATATATACATACATTTAAAATAACATAAATAAGGGCAGACTTGTATATGCAAAACCACTCAATTGATTTGTTATCAATATTACTCATAATGCCACAGCTGAAGCGCTCATAAATCACAGCCATTCCAATATTCACTCATACATTCATGAAGACATAAACAATGTATTTTTGGCCTGAAATTAGCTCTGAAAAAAATGACAAGCCACTCATTGATTTAAACATGAAATTGGATATTATAAATACTGCAATAGTGTTTTTAAATTTAAATTTAATAATATTTTAACAATAATTTAAATGTCCTCCATTTTACATTTGCAGCTTTTGTTGTACTTTAAGAAATTGTTTTTAATTAAATAGTTTCTGTAATCACAATTTAATATTTTAAACAGCGATTTTTATATATAAAAAAAAATCTGCAAAATGTGGGAGTAGCAATGAAATATAGCAATTTTCATTCCATGGTTATTACGTTTCACAATTACATTTTAAAATATACTGAATTAAACATGACTTTTCTAAAGAAAAGGCCAAAATAATATATTTTCTTGTGAAGCATCCTGCTTTATATTTTTATTTCATATATATGAAAAATAATGAATGAATAAATAGTTAAATAAATAAATAAATAATACCTTATGATATACACATGCATACACCAATAAGCATTACATAAGCATTATTATCTTTTTTCTTTTATTTATGATTAAAAACGTTTGTGTTATGATAAATATCCGTGAGCACATAAAGAAAGTATTTTTGGCCCGAAATGAACGCTTTGTAATTCACTGCGAGAGTTTTGGGTGTATAGGTTTACAGTGTTTGCCGTAGGCACATCCTCTCACTAATGTTACATTGCAATGTTATACCACCATTGTTCAGATCCAGAAAATGACACTTCCCTTAAGGCCATGCACATTAACTTACAGCCCGCACAGCCCCACACCCCTCTTAAACCAGCCTGATTTGGCTAGGATGTCATCCGTCAATGGGCAAAACGTGCCATGGTACAATAGATCCCTGATGCACATGTAGGAAGAAGATATCAAAAACATAAACAAAACAACACATTAACTGAATTTAAAGTTAATATGTTTTGTTTCTTTTAGGTTAAACATTGGGTAACACTTTTGTTAATTTTAAAGGTTCCTGTTCAGGCAGTCTATAAGCAAATTTGCAAGTATGTCAGCTTATTTTACTAGCCCCAGCACTGACCAATGTCTACTAAATCTTTTAAAAATGTTATTATGACTAGTAGTGACATTTAGGCAAAGCACATTTATTGTATAGCACATTTCATACACAATGGTAATTCAAAGTGCTTTACATAAACAGGAATAAAAGAAACAAGAGGAATTAAAATTTACAAGAAATGAACATTTAGTTACAAAGTTACTTCTAGTCTACAGGATATCAAAACTTAACTGAAAGTCGTTGTAGAAGCCACTTTCATAGACTTTAACATTCTCTATTATTATATATGAAGTAAAAAAAAGATTTCTTACAATCTTGTTTGTAATTAAACTTTAATGTTTTGTTTTTATAGTCACAATTTCATTTTAAGCATACATTTTATGAAATTATATGAAGTATTTGTGTGTTTTCACATTTAATGTTCAGAATCCAGAGGTATCAACACATAATGCATTACATTAAACATTGTGTTTTTTTTATATTTGATATTAATTTTACGACCTCCAGCTTGGTCAGTTGGCATTTCTGTGTGGAGTTTGCATGTTCTCCCCTTGTTCGTGTAGGTTTCCTCCGGGTGCTCTGGTTTTCCCCCGAAGACATCCGCTATAGGTGAATTGAATAAGCTAAATTGACCGTATTGTATGTGTGTGAATGCAAGAGTGTATGGGTGTTTCCCATGGTTGCGGCTGGAAGGGCATCTGCTGCGTAAAACATATGCTGAATATATCGGCGGTTGATTCCGCTGTGGTGACCCCTGATTAATAAAGGGACTAAGCCAAAAAAAGAATGGATTAATTTCATTTAAAATTGTATTTTTTGTAATAATTTTTGATTTTTTGTAATATATAATCCATGATTATTTTAAATAATAAAATGAATTGAAATGAAGGTACAAATGCTATTGTGGCACCTTTTCAAATGCTACACTTTTGTACTTTTCAGGCACAAATACATACACTTTAGATACTGATATATCTTTAATGTATAAATATGGGTCTTTTAGGCACAAGCACAGAACTTTTTAAAAGGTACCACTTCCGTGACAGCTTTTATACATCAGTCTCTGAGATGTATAATACTGTAAAACATTATGACAAAAAGTCACGATGGGCATAATGGTGGCGCAGTTGGTAGCACGATCGCCTCACATTTTTGACAGTAAGCCAGCATAAATTGTAAAAATAACAAATAAAATAAGGCTTTAAGACAAATTATTATTAAATTATGAATTAGTATTAAAATAAACATATTCTGACTGAAGAAATGAGCTGGCTAGTTTATTTGCCTATAAGCTACAGATTTTAATTTACAGCAACTTTTAACGGATTCCTAATAGTTTTTTTAAATTATTGATGATAATAAATTGGCATTTAAGGACTTTCTAAATTTTTTATTTGAAACTGTAATCTTATTACATTATTTATAAAACTGTAATAACATAATGCACATGTGTAAATAAACATTTTTTTGTAAACATAAAATAGTATGGTAAGCATTTTGACAAAAATGTAGGAAATATTTTTCAAAAAGTGTAGTAATGATAACCGTCCAACAAGCTAAATTTAGTGCTTAAAATGTCATTAAAATGCAGTATTTGAACCTTATAATTTAATAGAAAATTAGGCGAATGACTGTGAAAAAGTCAACTTTTTAGAAAAACGAACTACCCATTTTAATTGGCTGGCTACGGGCATGCACTGTAAAACTTAATTTGACTAAAGTGACAGCAAAGGTATTTATATTAAATTAAATTAATTTTATAATTTATTCAGGTTTCAACAAAGGTTTTTTAGCTCTTCAAAGTTTAAGGTAATATTGTTAGTCAGTTTGACTGATTTAGGATGAGATGACAAAAAAAAGTTAATTTGATTCAGCTAAAAAAAAATGAAGGCAGGAAGAATCTTTTTACAGTGTATATACAGTATATATGCAGCTTCAGAACTAGTTGTCTAGCCTTTGTGATGTGAAGACGGCATTATCTGATGATAACCATTCAACTAAACACCTGTTTTACATCCCGCAAGATGCTAAAATTGATTTGGGTTAGCAGTTAATTGACTGGACACATGTTGTGACCTTTTTGCAAGCCTTGGTTTCTCTTGAGCGATCAGCACTGGACACCTGTGGACACATCGCAGGTGACCTGAGACCACGAGAAAAGACCACACACTCCTGTTCAGCTGATATCCCCACATACACAACCAAATCAATACACCTTTGTGCACCTCAAGCAGAGGGGAACTAATACCAGTCAAGTTCCAAACTTCATTTGAGGGCTTCAAAGTACAAGATCTGGCGCCTTTTAATAAATCAGTGGCTGGAATTCTAAAAAGGGTTTTGCCATTGAAATAAAATAATGTTAGATTAAAATGTAAACATATTCCCTCTGTTTTCTTTTGCTGTCTGACACTCAATACTCCAGACTAATACTGATTACTACAGAAGACAGAATAAAATTTGTTTCATTTTTCCCTGAATGCTAAGTAATTTTAGAAACTCAAAGCAGAACAATGGAAAAAAGCAAACTTGAAGTTTCCATATTGAGCACATTCAACTTGTGCTAATTAGTGTACTGGTATGGATATGATTAAGGCAAAGATTTTGTCTCTTCTGGAACAAATATGACAGAAAACCTCAAACTGCATAATGATTCTCTGTTGAAAAACTAGAAATGGAGATGGAGATCAGCTAACTATATAGAAGACTATTTTAGCATCCAGAAGAAAGCATAATAACATTCTTATTTTTTCATTTGCACGCATGCTTGTTTGATTACATACTGCATTTGAATTTTAACTTAATTTACAACAATTTATAAAGTATGTTCTGTATAAGTGTGTATTGAGGGTTTGCACTTTTGCCAACATTTGGTCTGTTACCCATTTGCAATGGCTGTGCAATCTATTGTTTCAGCATCGATATTGCAATGTGTAAGTCTGCAATAATCACATCGCAGGATATGCAAGGTCAAATTGGGATTAGTTGATCAGCATCACAGTTCAGAACGTGATTTGTGGAGTCATCACAAAGTTTAACGCTAAGTACAGTTTATTTATGAACTAATTTCAAGAGGATGATTGACCACGGCTGGTCCCACATCAGCTCATAATTGATTCACCAATCAGATGATTCCAAAATTACTATAAATAACCAGAGTTTTCTTATCTCAATATCTTCGTCTTGAATTTTCTCCTTCTACCCCCGCTCCTTTTCAGATGGGCGACACGAGGGCCCAGTGATTAGCACTGTTGCTTCACAGCAAGAATGTCTCAGGTTAAAGTCCCTACTAAACCAGTTGACATTTCTGTGTGGAGTTTGCTCATTCTCCTTGCGCTCGTGTGGGTTTTCCCCGGGTTCACCAGTTTCCTCCCACAGTCCAAAAAAAAACACACAACTTAAGTAAATTGAACATACCAAATTGATACCATAGCCAAGTGCTTAGCAAGTGTACATCTCTCCCTTGCCATCATACATCTGTCATTAGCCAGAAATAAGTTGGGGGGGATCATCGAGATCTATCTAAGCTCAAACTCGCTTCTTGCCCTGCAAACGGGAGGGAGCCTAGGGCTCGAGGATCTCATAAGCTCAGGGCTTTTTACCGGGACATCATGCCAAACAAGCTTTATTATCAATCGTCAGCTAAGTGTGAACTCTTGAAAATAGAGTAAACGATTTTTATGTGGATGTGTTTTTAAGACCTGTGACTGTGGATGATTTAGGCAAACTTAAACCAAGAAGTTCCTTTATTAATCAGGGATCTCCACAGGGGAATGAACCGGCAACTTATCCAGAATGTTTTATGCAGCGGATGCCTTTCCATTTGTTCAATTGTATTTGTTGTATTGTACTTTACGCAGATACTCCTCTACAAAAAAATCCCAATCAATGTAAAAATATGAATTCATTCCAAATAGAGCTATACGAGATCTTGTAAAAATATATTCATATCTCAATATATATTGCAGACAAACTAAATATTGCAATACCAGTTTTAGTTTTAATTTTTGTTCAGTATTGTTCAGCCCTAACTTATGCCATATTGGCGATACTTGGATGTAAACAACAGAATGGACTGCATGATTAATGTACTACTGAATATACAGTAGTCAACATTTGAAGTGGATCAAAAATGTTTTTTAAAAGGGTATGAATGAGTGTTGTTTAATGGTTTTAGGACAACTTTGTGGTTTTAGGATATTTTTTTTATAGTATTTGAAAAACAGTATGCGAGAAGTATCTGGATTATCTGCTACTTCCAACGAGTATCTGAAGTCTGGATCCGATGGACTATGCTATCCCATGATGCACCACGAGATAATTCAAAAATGGGAGTGAAGCAGGTGTCATGTGATCATGATAAAATGGCAGATGTAGTACATCCGAGCTTCATTCATACACTGTAGAAAATGCAGGGTTCCACACAATTCATTCATGTTGTCCCAGCACAAATTGATTAAGTTAACACTTTTAACAAATTCATGTGGATTGAACATAAAAAAATAAGTTGTCTTAATGAAATCTCAAGAATTGTGTTGTTTCAGCTTATTTTAAATAAGTAGTTTGAATATTTTTTGAGTGTACTACTGACATTCATACTGTATAGAACCTACTTTTCTATCGGTCGAGTAGTAAATTCAAATTCAAATGCAGTACCTACTGAGTAATAGGCGACTTTGGACGCAACCAAAATATTTTATTTTGAGACACATTTTAAATATTTTGGAACCGTAAACATGTCAGGCTAAATAATTCGAATGAATTTTTGACTTCCGCTGTCTTCATTAGTTTTAAAAACAGATTTCTTTACAATTTAAAATGGCGTCTTTAGATATCTTTTCATCTGGAGGTACTGTTTACCTAAAAAACAACAACAAAAAAAAAGTAAAACAAAATGGTAAAACAGAACATTTTGGCGGTTTTTAAACCTTGCCTTTTGTAAACCGCGGTATACCTTGAAAATGGTTATCATCCCATGCCTAGTCTATTTATCCTATCTTAAGCAAAGACAAAAAACCTAATGTGAAAGCTGCTAAGTCTTTTAGAGAAGTACTTTGTAAGCAAGAAAAGGTGCAATAAAAATGGAGCAATCTATTTGATTCAGTCAACACACTGAATCAAATAGGTGGTTAAAGACCTAAAAATAATGATTAGCCTAATATTTCACTTAGTTGACCGTAAGTACAAACATGAATATTGTCAATATTCTTGCCATGACATTCTGGTTTAGTTTGATAAAGAACTTTTGCTCCTATAGGACCATTTCTTTCAGTCTGCTTATAGTACTCTAAATGTTTCTCTCTCTCTGTCTGACAGACCAAAACATGACCTTATTAGATAATTTATTGAGCAGCAAAATATGTGCGTTTTCTTTGGCATTATTTATGTTCTGTGCCAACAATATGGCATACGGATATTGTTATCACGTTTTAACGTTGCTTTACTTCAATTCATAATTTCCATTTACACATGGATAGAAAGGTTTCCCTAAATGCAAACTTCCGAATTGCAGCAGTACTTCTTGGATATACTGGGCTCAAAGACAGTTTATCATATAAGATTGTATGTGGGGAAGTTATTAGATCTTGGATGCAGCTTTTTTTTAATAAAGCTTGCTGCTTTGTCCTCTATTACTATAAGTGTTTGAAAATGGATTCTGATTGGCAATACATACACTACCTGTCAAAAGTTTGAGTTCAGTAGGATTTTTAAATGCTTTAAAATAAGCTTATCCTACTCACCAAGGCTGCATTTATTTCATCACAAATACAGTACAAATTGTAAAACGTTATTGCATTATAAAATAACTGTTCAAAAGTAGTTTATAATTAACTTTAATCATTTATTCCAGTGATTTTAATGATGAATTTTCAGCTTCATTACTCCAGTCTTCAGAGTCACATGATCCTTCAGAAATCACTCTAATATTAATTATTATTGTTATTTTTATGATTAATATTATTACTATTATGGTAATAGTAATAAAAGCAATAATGACTGGACTAATAACTTCATCTGAAACGCCATATAATAAGTAATAAATAAATATTTAATAAATAAGTATTTAAAAATTTAAACTTTTTAACATTCAATAAATGCCACCTTAATTTAAAAAATATATATTTTATTTTAATTATAAAAAATCTAATTAATAATAAAAAAAATATCTCAAACTTTTGACTGATAGAATATTTCATATTAGCATTTTTGTCATTCATGAGCAGGAAAAAAAAAGTTTTTGAAATAGATACCAATGATATTGCTTCTCTTTTTCATTGTCATTTTAATTGAGGTGTGGACTATTCTTTTACGTTTAGAATGTTTATATCTGTATTGTTAGAATTACCATAAATTAACCGGCACATATTCTTTTTAATAAGTAATGATATATAATGCATAAACTCATGTTTGTTAAGAAACTGATATGATTATATATTGTATATTTAGTATATGTTTTGCCATGAATATAGCCAATGCTGCTGATATGGCATTTAAACCTAAATAAATAAATAATGCAAAAACTGTAAAAATAGTTTGAAAATTTACTGCATTGTTTTAATGCATTTTTTATTTACTAGTCTAATTTTTTTATACTAATTGTATACTACTGATTTTTTTACTAGTATCTAATAAATAGGCACTATGTATTTTAGTATATACTTACCGGCCACTTTATTAGGTACACCTGTCCAACTGCTTGTTAACGCAAATTTCTAACCATAATGACATGGCAGAAACTCATGCATTTAGGCATGTTGCCTTGGTCAAAACTATCTCCTGCAGTTCAAACAGAGCATCAGAATGGGTAAGAAAGGTGATTTAGGTGACTTTGAACATGGCATGGTAGTTGGTGCCAGACGGCTGGTCTGAGTATTTCAGAAACTGCTGATCTACTGGGATTTTCATGCACAACCATCTCTAGGGTTTACAGAGAATGGTCTGAAAAAGAGAAAATATCCAGTGAGCGACAGTTCTGTGAGCGAAAATGCCTTGTTGATGCCATAGGTCAGAGGAGAATGGTCAGACTGATTCCAGTTTATAGAAAGGCAAAAGTAACTCAAATAACCACTCGTTACAACCGAGGTATGCAGAAGAGCATCTCTGAATGCACAACTCGTCTAACCTTGAGGCTGATGGGCTACAGCAGCAGAAAACCACACCAGGTGCCACTCTTGTCAGCTAAGAACAGGAAACTGAGGCTACAATTTGCACAGGCTCACCAAAACTGGACAATAGAAGATTGAAAAAACGTTGCCTGGTATGATGAGGGTTCGATTTCTGCTGCTAAATTTGGATAGTAGGGTCAGAATTTGGCGTCAACAACATAAAAGCATGAATCCATCCCTCCTTGTATCTACGGTTCAGGCTGGTTGTGGTGGTGTAATGATGTGGGGGATATTTTCTTGGCACACTTTGGGCCCATTAGTACCAATTGAGCATCGTGTCAACGCCACAGCCTTCCTGAGTATTGTTGCTGACCACGTCCATCCCTTTATGACCACAGTGTACCCATCTTCTGATGGCTACTATATACCTAAATATATATATATACCACTATATACCAAAATCTCTGAGGAATATTTCCAGTACCTTGTTGAATCTATGCCACGTTGGATTAAGGCAGCCCTGAAGACAAAAGGTCGTCCAGCCCGTGTACCTAATAAAGTGGCCGGTGAGTGTGCGATCTATTGAAGAAATAGGATACTGGTTTATAATAAAAAACTGTTATAAGTTTTTATTAAACTAAAATATATTCAAATGACTAACAATATGTATTAGGCAAGCCTACCAATGTTTAAAAACTAAGTACTATTTTTTAGCAATAAATATTAGTATCATAAAGTCACTGCTAGCTTACATAGTCACACCTGACAGGTCTCCATTGAATTTAAATAATAAGTATTAGTTCGTAATAATTAAATGAGTTAATTATTTAAATTAGTTAAGTAATAGGCTACTAGTAGGATAAGTAAATGTAAGAGCTCAGCACACATTTCTAATTTCTTCTGGAGTCTAAGCTTAAATAAACACAACAGCACCCCCTACAAGGCTGGTATGGTACTGCAGTGTGTTTGTTTTTGGTTTGGTAAGTCTGACGTTCAGAGCCGGGACGAAACTGACCAACATGTAAAGCAAACCACCAGTTTGTATATACATGCCATAACTATACCACAACAATGGGCGGGCATGGAAACCAATTCAAATAAAGCTCCCCGCAAACAGTTCTACAGGATCACAGAATATTAATAAACAGTGGAAAGTGTGCAAAGCATACACGTTATATATAGATTTTTCTCTCCATCCAGAAGTTGTCATTTTTTGTTGTGTTGTTTTTTTCCATTGCCAGCCATTTAGCAGTATTCTGACATTTGTTTCCCTATAAGCTGCATATAAAAAGTACAACTATGAACTTATTATTTAATGTATTTTTTCTCATATAAGCCCATATCATTGTGAATTTTGCGTTTGACTGCACAAATGCAGTAAACAGAATTATTTGGAGTTGATGTTCTTTACAAAGCGTATTTGAATTAACAGTGCCACCTATTGGAATGATGTCATATGTTCATGTCTGCGTCTTATTTGCGCTACTGTCTGATCTCTTTAATATAATTCAATATGTGCATGTAGAAATCCATTTAAATGATTTGTTTTGTTTAGTTGCATGTCATTCGTCAACTTAAGCAGGCTGGTCTGATTTATGTTTGCTTGCATAAATAATTTATGTAACGATATCAGTGTAGTGCAAATATCCACCACTAGAGTTCAGTAAATTACATAAGTAGAACACTTTCTGTTTCAACAGCTGTTGTGATTATCCTTGAACCAAAGACATTTTGGCCACATGATGCTGAGAGACTGCAGTTTCAAGCAAATCAGTGTTATGATATACAGTTTCTGAATATAATTATGCAATAGGGGGCAGATAACCAAAATGTCTTAAATTTGGATTAAGTAAAAGGAGAGTTATTTGTCAGAACTGCCTGTGATATTTTGGAAAGGCAAGTGGTTTAGAGATAAAGGAAGAGTTTTGTGTTCTTACACTTAACGACCATTGACTAATAGCTCTCAATCCACCTACTGTATATGCTCACATATAAAGATTTTAGCCACAATGGACACCGTTTATTTGATATTCATTCATTTACAATTATTGCATACATTTGGGTAATTCAAAGGAAACAAATTCAAGCAGTTTATAACAGCATGATATATATGAAAGGCCAGGTGATTGTAACTACTTAAAGAAAATAATAAAACAAAATAAAAGGTTTCGAAAGGGTGACATGGTGGCTCAGTGGTTAGCACTGTCGCCTCACAGCAAGTAGGTCGCTGGTTCGAGTCCTGGCTAAGTCAGTTGGCTTCTGTGTGGAGTTTGCATTTTCTTACCTCCGGGTGCTCAGGTTTCCCCTACAGTCCAAATATATGTGGTATTGGTCAATTGAATAAACTAAATTGGCAGTAGTGTGTGTGTGTGTGTGTGTGTGTGTGTGTGTGTGTGTGTGTGTGTG
>CAIGQZ010001474.1:7718712-7736291 GCA_903798205.1 Danio tinwini | reverse complement strand
GTGTGTGTGTGTGTGTGTGTGTGTGTGTGTGTGTGTGTGTGTGTGTGAACATGAGAGTTTGGGTGTTTCCCAGTACTGGGTTGCAGCTGGAAGGGCATCCTCTGTGTAAAACATATGCTGGTCAAGTTGGCAGTTCATTCCATTGTGGCGACCCCTGATGAATAAAGGGACTAAGCCGAAAGATAATAAATGAATCAATGAAAACATTATGAAACCCCAGAAGGCCACAGATAGCAAGAACATTTGTGCCAAATGTGGGTGATAGCTGGCACATGTGGCGTAGGTATGGCATGGCTGAACAGATGTGGGCCAGATTATTACCATATATGTTTTGCCATACATTCAGAATAGGCGGGAATGTGCTTCTGGTTCACAGCTTCTTTTGCAATATGTGGGCCAGATAACAAAAAACACATAAGATCCTAGAAAGGTTCAGCTATGGCTGACATCGGTAAATATCAACTTCTGGCTGACTTTGGGATTGCATTTGGAAAACAAGCGAAACTGAACACAGGTGTATCGATAGCAGACATCTGCCACACCACACTTTGTTGCCAAGACTTCTGTGCAAGTTTGACATCTTCCTCCCTGTCATTTGCTTCAGGTAAGTGATAATTTGGCATTTAAAGTGAGTTTACTTAAATATTCAATATTAAATTTAAAAGTTAAAACTCATTGAGTGGTTAGTTAATCATTTAATTAAGAAATGTGTCGAGTTAAATAGCCTTTTCCTCTCTGAACGTGGTGTTTACATGTTAGTGCTCCAACAGTTTGCTGTTTAAATTAACGTTAGCATTAAAGTTATAGCCAATTTCCAATTATAAGAGAATACAGTTTATTTATTATAGATAAATATCAATTTGTGTAAATGTTCAGTCACGCTTCACTGTGGTTTAGTAAGGTTTAACATAAAAGCGACCCCATTAGGCCTAACATGATAGTGGAAGCCAATAGAAAAAATGTCTTATAATTGTAAAATAAACTAACAATATGGGTATAATGTTTCTGTACAATATAGAGCCGAAACTCAACAACAAACATTTATGAATCAACAAATTTTTGTTGTCTAATGGTCATTTGATATCACAAAATAATTTATTTTGTAGAAACCTGAAAACCTGTGACAATTGACTTCATAGTATTTGTTTCTCCTACTATGTAAGTCAATGTTTACAGGTTTTAAGCTTTCTTCAAAGTACTATCTTTTGTGTTTAGCTAAGGAAAGAAACTCATAAAGGTTTGGAACTATGTGAACTTTATTACATATTCAGCTATAACAGTGCTAATGCGAAAAACAAAGGCAACATAAGTGTTTGGCAAATTGGGATTTTTTTTTTATTTATTTGTGTATTTTATTTATCATTTAATTTAGTCAATACACTATAAAATGTCTGTCTTTTTCCTTGTTTCTAGTCCAAATATAAAAATCCTGCCACTTTATTTTAAAAATCTATAGGCAATGTGGGCTGAAAATTTAAATCAAGTGCAGGTCAGAAGATAATGACCTAGAAACTAGTGCTTGGGTTAATGTTCACAAAGCTGGAACACTTTAGATTTGCTGAAATTTTTAAACAGATTTTAAACTTAACTGGGATATTTATCATTAACAATGTATTGCAATTGTTTAAATAATGTGTAATTGGTAAAAAAAAGTTTGAAAATTGTCAGTATTTGAAAATATATAATATTTGAATAAATATTTAAAAATGTAACAGTTTACATGTATTTGGTTTCACCACACAGTTTAGCATTTTGATTTGTATTGTAATTTTGCAGATGTACCTCCAGGTTGTATTGCTGATCATATTATTTAAATTCTTCTTCACTGCAGGTGCTGTCAGACAGAATCCCCTCACTTCCCTCATTGAGAGTAAAACAAATATATTTCTGCGAAATGCAGTCTATCTCCAGTCTCTGAAGAATTTTTGACTGCTTTTAACTTGACCAGCAACTTGTTCAAGCACTTGAACAGAAAGCATTCTACGACAATACTTGTCACCAAGGAGGACACCGGCATCCAGAAACACGGCAGCCCAACTCAGCCTAAACAGGCTAAATTGGACTTTTATGCAGGATCAGGAGTGAAGGTATCTTCTGAATGTGAAGAGAAGTGTAGCTGCTTATACATATTGCATCTTTAGCACACACGGGATCACATTGGAATTGCATATTGTGTGCGCTCACATTTCGCAAGCTCACCCAGTTGAAAACCACGAGTTACACAGCAACAACTGACCGATCAGCTTCAGGCTTTTTAATGGAATATACATTATTGTAGACTAATTACCTCAAACAAACACAGAACACTTAAACACTGCAGTGCTTTTGCATACTATGGATGTCAGTGGTTACAGGTATCCAGTTTTCTTCTAAATTACTTTTATGTTAAAAAAAGACAAACAGGTTTGGAGCAAGTGAATGATGAGAGAAGTTTGTTTTGGGTGAACTCTTTATGTCTTTTGAATATGTCAAGCTTCTGTGATCAACCCATTGTAATTTTTTTTTTTTGTGAATATTAAATTACAGAAAGAGCTGCAGTTTATTATAGAAGCTATATATATATATATATATATATATATATATATTATTTTTAAACCTATGTACATTTATATGTATGTATTATATCATCTTTGCATCAAATATATAACATTTATATTTAACAATTATTTCTATTTTTATTTCTATTTTGTATTGTTCTGTTTGTTGTATGTTGTTTAAATGTTTTCTAACTCTTTATTTGTCCACATTTTGTTCAGTAATTGTTTTATCTGAATGTAATTAGCATTGATTAAACTATTTGATTTTAATATTTGTTGTGTGATTTACTTAGTTAATATATGTGGTCAGCCACATGCGGGCCACAGAGCTCAGCCTTACTAATCTTGAATACTAGGCCCATATCTGGGCCACATAAAAATGTATTACTTGGCTCAAGCTTGGTGGAGTTATGGCACTATTTTGGTTCAGTTCTGGCTAAAAGGATGTGGGCCAGTTCTGGGCCGGGGAACACTAACTGATCTGGGCCACATCTTAGCTGTTGATCTGGGCCAGATCAGGGCCAAAGGAAATTTGTTGACTGGGAAGGGAATGGTAGCGGGTTTGGAGAAAAAAACAAGCAAGCAAACAAACAAACATTGTAACACTTTAGCTTAAGGAACAATTTTTTGGCTTATTACATGCCTATTATTAACACATTGGTTGTTTATTTGAACTTATAAAATACATATTTTGCATGATCTATATAAAGATATATATTTGTGTGAGCTATATAAAATAAATAACAAACAAACATTAAGATTACTAAATTCATTATATAAAACACTAACAGAAAAAAAATTATACATAGGCTAATAAACAAGTAATTAAATTCACGTTTGATTTAATTAAAAACAACAATTTAAATAAAATATGGAATATGCAGTTAAATAAATATAACTATAATCACTGTAGAAAGCAGAACAGTTAAAAGCAGAAACAGGTAAACAGTGCAGTGGGGTTTGGAGATAAGGGTAAGTCAGAAAGAAAGTTAATAGGCTAGGACTTAAGAGAAACTAAAATACTTAGGACCCATTTATAAACTATATCTGTATCTAGTCGCCTGTATTTATGACATTTACATTGCACGACGATTAAATATTTATATATTTTAAAAGTCCACAGGCATCTAAAAGATTGTAGCATGTTCTTTAAAACCCAAAAAACCAGTCCAACATATTTTTAATTACTCGTCTTTACGATCTAGCCATAACTCTTTCAAAGGTAAGCTACCTTAGACATGATTTGGTTCATTAATGGGCCAAACAGACTGTTTTGATCTAGCACTCAGTTGCCTCCCTCTGTTCCCCTCGCCGCTGCTCCTCTGTCTGAGGTCTGAACACACGCTCCCCCATCCGGCGCAGAGTGGACGCGGCGCGGCTTAAATCATCTGACGTGTTTTGCGCATTTCCTGAACTGGCGCTCGAGCGCAGGGAGGGAGAGAGAGAGGGAGGGAGAGAGAGAGAGAGGGAGAGACAGAGAGAGAGAGATAGAGAGACGGAGAGGGTGAACAGGGAGGAAGGCTGCAGCGTAAAGGACTACACGAGCGTCTAGCTCAAATGGTTTCGCCTTCTCAAATCAACAAAGAAAAGAAGCGGCTAAATATCTCGGCGAGTGGATGGCAATAGTCTCCGCGCGGATCGGCAGCACATTGGGAGAAGGAGGAATCCCAAACGCCTCTCCCACTCAACGCCTATTGGAAAACCAATAGAACAAGACGAGCTTCGCTAAAGACCATCACATTTGGGATATCTTCCTCGTTGTTATTGCCGATATTTAGTCTCTCGGACTCTCGTTCCTCTCACTCAGCGCTATTCCAGACGTAGGGAATTCGATTGTTTACGTATGCTTCCCATTACGTGGAAAGACGGACCGTAAACAAAAACAGGAGCCTCTTGTTTTGCATATCGCGTTTTTTGCATCCTATTTGATTGTTCCGCTCAAATGAGAGAATCACGTTGATCCGTCTAGTGGTTTGGGGGATTAAATCATCACCGCATCCATCTATACATGCATGTATACTGATGACGTGATGACATCTACGGGTATAGCGACCCCCTGAATCAAAACCTGCTTTTGAAGCCGTCTGTTCTCTCATAGAAGCCAGCTGCATCTCGACTGAGCGTCATCATGGTGGTTTTTAATGGAGTGTTGAAGATCAAGGTTTGTGAGGCTCTGGATCTGAAGCCCACCGCATGGTCTCTCCGGCACGCTGTGGGTCCAAAGACCCAGACCTTCCTCTTGGACACGTATATCGCCCTCAACGTGGATGATTCCCGCGTGGGCCAAACTTCTACCAAGCAGAAGACTAACAGTCCGGCTTGGAATGATGAGTTCGTAACAGAGGTTTATGATGGGAAGAAAATCGAACTGTCTGTCTTTCATGATGCACCCATCGGTTATGATGACTTTGTGGCCAACTGCACTATACAGTTTGAAGACCTGCTGCAGAATGGTAGTAGGCATTTTGAAGATTGGGTATGTTTATCTCACAATTTATTGACATAGTAAAATCATTTAAATCTCACCACAGCACTTTTGGGTGTGTTACTATTCTCTCACACCCGAGGTTCTGGAGCACTTTCAAACTGGGATTGAGAACCACTCGACTAGATTACCCAGTGTTTCTCAATCCTAAAGTAGCCCAACACTGGACATGATGGGTGTCTACTTTTATTTGTCAAACCTGATTTATTTAGTCATTTTTATTGCTACTCTAAACTAATGTGGAGACTTCCAAAGTAATTTTACAGAAATGAAAATCTCTGATCTATTGTGTAGGCCATCATTTTGCACAGGGGCTGATTTGTTGCAGCTTCTCCCCAGCAAAGCCCCTTGTTTCCCAGCTCAGTTCTCACGCTCTGGGGGTTTTCCCATTTCTCGACCAAAACATGTTCTTCCACTGTCAAATTCAGATCACATTTGCAATTTTCATCAAGTGAAGCTGGTTTGCAAATTGCCTTCATGAGACGTAAGCACTCCCGTGTCAGAGAAGGAAATAATCAATTCTTAATTATGCAAGCTGTAAAGCGAATTTGACATATTGTTTGCTTGAAGTGTAATGTTTCAACACATCATTTATCTTGGCGTCTCTTTGGAATAATTCTGATAGCCATAGGGCAGCAAAACCATGGAGATGTGTTTCACTTTTCCAGTCACCTTATTTTAGATTTTGTCTAGTTGTATGTAATAGGCCCATTCTGTGAGGTTCAGTTCTCTGGTTTTCATTAGAGTGTAATGGCTCTTTTGAGAATAATTCTTACGATATTTTCTAAGTGAAAAAGGGCTAGATGGCAAGGCATACATATACACATGCATTTGTATTTTTATAAGGTTTGTAATAGCAAACAAAACTACAAATACAATATCTCTATGTTGAATGTTTTGATGCTGCAGTGTTATAATATGTTTCAATGTCATGGAAAAATACTCTGAGATTCACTTAGCATTCTAATCATGCCTGGAATTATGAGTTGGTCTGTTATATAATCTTCACCCAGCTGAGAGGGTGTAGTGGGGAGTGTTTTGTATATTTGGTCGTTAGACACCCAGGGAAAGGTCAGCATATATCGATTATGTCGCTGCATTGGTCAATCTTCCCCTCCTGTCACTGGCAACTCATGCTGCAAATGTGTCAAGCGAGAGTGAGAAGGAAATCAATTTAATCTTTGCATTCCCCCATCACGACTGACAATCTGCTTAATCATAAAACATCCTGAGTTCACCACCAGCCATTTACCCCACCTGTGCATTAAAGGGAAACATTTTGGAAAGTTGAAAAATTGTGTTGCATGCTAAACCAATTTTGCTGATCTTCAAAGTGCTAACATTAACATCACAAATGGTGTATGCTCTTTTATTTGTTAGTCTGATTTTGGCCAGTAAAAGGGTAATACTGCATACTCTATGCCAGTCATACAAAAATGGCTCAGCAAAAGGGTAGTTTCGGCCATATGTTAATCATGGCAAACACATCTGACATAATTGGAGCTGAATGTTTTGTCAGGCTTCAGATCCACAGACATGCTTGAAAACATCGATTCAGACATAGAATCTCTGGTATGTCCAATTTTCTAGAGAGGCACAGAACTACAATCTTCATCTGCCATGTCTCATTTATGCACATTAACAAAAGCAAGAGTTTGCTTTCCAGAGATGAACACTGTGTGGACAGATTGGGAAGGTGGCTGATAATCTAGTTTGATTGCCATTTAGAGTTAAATTAGGGCTAGGCAATATTACAAAAAAATGATCACAATATCATGTTTCATATCATTTGGTATTGATAATTATTGAACATTTTTTAACAATACAATTTGTAATATTATGAGTTCTTTTTATTTAATCACTTTATTTAATTAACCAACTAATTACTAAGGCAAATAGTCAAAACATATTTCAACAAAATATCTCATCTCTTTATAATAAAATAAACATAAGTGTTAAAGGGACTTAAACCTGATAAATAAAATGTTATAAAGTCTGCGCAATGGTAAAGGTAGATCAACATCTATAAAATGATAATAATAATGATACAGTAATTCTCAAACTCTGTAAACAAAACAAATTACAATAATCAAATCTGGGCTTTCAAGTAAAGGAACCAACCATCACTATTCAAATACATACTGCAACTTTACAAATAAAAGAAACCAAAAAGCATCCTTACATTCTTTTTTATTTACAATCTACTCACTGCTGCTATACGGCTTTCATTTTCGTGTGTGTTATTCTGACCTGAAATGACAAGCGCGAGCGTGAGGTTTCCTTCACCATTACTATGTGCTTTGCGCTCACTCTCCCCTAGCGTCTCTTAGTAACTAGGTGACCATCAACCGTTTTCTCAGAGAATGACAAATGGTGTAATTACCTATACCGATTTTATCAAGTTAAATAAGTTTAATTGATCATTTACAAGAGAAGTACAGATCAGAGTTTTGATTGAACTGTTGATTTCATAAAACCTTTTTTTAGAAAGATTTTATTAGTAATAATATTATTTATTCAATTCATTTATTTAGGAATAAAGGCTACCATAAAATGGATCAAAAACAAAATAAGGAATGCTATGAATTTATGTTTAGAGAGTAAAACACCATTTTGTCAATGACAGTGAAAAATGGCTCTGGAAAAATGGCAGCAGCATTATGTTGTTTTTAACACATTGATAGGTCTAATTGTAAAATCTGTTGACTGTCAAATATGCTGCTTTGTATGCCAATGGGCACAGTTAAAAATGAGAGAAACTAAAATACTTAAAAGATCTTGATATAATTTTAGGTTTTGTTCTTAACAAACATTTCTTTTAGTATTCTAAATAGTAATGCTGAATAGTTTATTTGCATAGATATAGTTTGGATTTCAGTTTGGATCCCCTCTTATTTAAATTCAGAATATTGCGCAAACTCATTGGTAATGTGATATTTGTTTAAGCATGTTTTTCCCTGTTAGAACACGTCATAGATGGAGCCTTGGGTTGTAAAGTTTCTAGTGACGTCCCAAATGAATGAATAAACTTTCAGTGTGCCTGAGACTGAAAAGGAAACCAAATGAGGCTAATTTTTGGGAGGACATTTGTTTCTTGGCTCGTCATTTGAGCACCAGAGGCTGGAGCCAGACGTCTCCTGAGTAACCCACACTGTTCACATCTAATGAGCTTCATCTGTACATTCACTCCCACTGTTACCCATACAGGTGGAGCTTTGGAACAAGGGAAGCATGCTTACTAATTTAGATGACTCCTCTAACTCAACAAACACAAACTGTAGAGTAATAATAGCCGCAGTGTTACAAAACTGTTCAGAGGAAAGAAGCAACCAACCAGGACCTTAGACTCTAAAGAAGACACTGTTGTGTCATGTTTGTTGCTTTACCACTTCTCTGTTGGGTTTGTGGCTTGTAATTGTTCCACATCCACTCGCTGTGGTCTTCTTGTATACGATGCAACAAAGATTTTTAGAAATTACGCCACTTTTGGGTGCACTTTTTTTCCTTAACCCTTAGCCGATGGGGAGTTGAGTTTGAGTGACTTGTTAGCTGTCTGTGTAGCATTTAACGGAAGAGGTAATTGGATCTTGGTCTTTGTAGATGCTTCTCAGACTCTACTGAGACACAGCCTCCCGTCTTTGTTGTGTGAGGCAGGAACGGACTGAATAATTTACAAGCCTTCCATCAGCCTCTTTATGGAATGTCTGACCCTGCAGAGATCATCCACGACACCCTTAGCTCAAGTTAGCAACAATCCCATTATCACCAGCGAAAGTGGCCCTTATCTAAAGGTTGGGTTGGGTAACGTTTTGTTTCTTTGCGATAGTGGTGCTAAATTGATACTTTTAAATTGGTATCAGTCCATTAACTGTGTCCATAAACCAATACAATCCACAAAACATTTTATCACCAGAGAATATCTTTTTTAAATTTTTATTTAAAGGCACATATGTAAGATTATATCAGCCTTACTCTGCTTCATACTACCATGATAATAAGCTTTAAATACTTTAGCTCATCCATGATCATGATTTCTGAAGCAATACCATATATGAAGATGACAACTCCCATGATTTCACACTCAGTCACAGCATCATCAAAATACATCTTTTTTTGCTATGAATATGTCCCCTCTATTTAAAAAAAATAGAAAAATATATTAAAAGTTTACATAAATATAAAGCATTAATTATAACTATGACCATATTTCCCTTCACTGACAAAATAAATAATACACCTTTTCTTGTTTTTGTACTTGTTTAAAGTAATGTAGTAGCTCATATTCATTATTTCTTCACACAAGTGCTTGACAACTCATCACGTCTATGATTACTGCTGTCTTTACTAATGTTGTTGTTCCATTTTTTTCTATTTATTTTCTGACTGTGAAACAAGCAATGGCCCGCTAGTTTTATATCTGGACAAATTAGTGCAAACATGATTCAACACATGTGGGATGGTTATAAAAGTTGGCCTGCACACATACAGTAAGCAGGTTTAACAGTTATTATAAATTACAGTTCTATTACTTGAGGTTTATTGATTGACTCCATTTTTTTTGGAAATTTGCTCATTTTGCAAGTCCCTTAGAGTTAAACAGTTGAGTTTGACCATTTTTCAATCTAAGCAACACATTTAGCTTAGCTTAACATTGATCATTTAATCTGATTAGACCATTAGACACACAGTTAGAAAAAGCAGTTTTGAGAATTTTCCTGTTTAAAATTTTACTCTTCTATAGTTACATTGTGTATTAAGACTGACAGAATATGAAAAGTCACAAGAGTGAGAGTACTGACGTTATTCTTCAATGCAGAAGTGTGCTTGTTTTTGCGATTGTTTTAGAACCTCAGAAGACTGCAGAAAACAGTCAAACTACTTGCTCTATAAACAAGTGTTTGCATGACAATACAGACAAAGCAAATTAATATAACGGACCCTCTAGTTTTTCAAGATTTTTTTTTGTGATTTTTCGCGATAAAAATGACTTAATGATTTTGTGGCGGTAATTCATAGAAACTTGCAAACAATTTTACGATTAATTTACATACAACCATATATATATATATATATATATATATATATATATATATATATATATACACACACACACCTACTATGTTAGGTGTGCAATCTGACACAATGACAACAAGGACACAAATCATAAAAATAAAGCTTCTTTATTTTGGTCTATTGTCAAGACAAGATCTAAAACTGATTTAAAATGATAGGGATTAAGCCAAAGGAAGGCTGTATAATTTTTACGCATGAACTTTGTCTCTCTCTTAGATTTCGCTCCCCAGAGCATCTGCCATGTACCTCACCTTTCGTAGAAAATGCATTAGGCTTCCCCTACCGTAATACACCTAAAACTTGTTGCCGTAAAACTCGTCGCAGGGAAGCGTTTTTGTTTTCTCTCGTTAACTGCAGAGTTAAACCAAATCACTTATCGATTTCATGAACATCATAGCATTACACCAGCTATACATGTAAAGCACAAATGTCTTGCAATTTGGTCAAGTCCAGCAGCCGCAATCCTTCTTCATAATATAAGCTGCTTGCTGTTCTGCCTGTTCCGTTTCCATTTTTTTTAGATGTTTGCTCACTTTTTTGCAGTTTGAAGCACGTCACATTCACAAAACAGCCAATTTGTGCCACAGGATGTCTAATCGCATCTTTGCATTGACTTCACATGTAAATCACTCGCCCTTAATCCACGTCTGCTTACTGCACAGGCTGCAAAACCCCCCATATAATGTAATGCAATGCAATGCTTGTGCGGGCGCAGGTAAGATGTCATTTTTCAAAAATCAAATACATCACGTGCGCTGCGTATGTAACGTCTGCAAGTCATGTAAAACATTTAATTGCAAACTGAAATAAATAAATTTTGATTATATGGTTTGGAATTTGATGTTTTAAGAGGTTATTTACATTTTTTGTGATTATTTTGCGTTTAATTGAGAATTTTGCAGGATCGCAAAAAATTGTGACTGTTGATTTTGCATTAGATTCAGCAATCGTGGAATCGTGAAAAACTAGGGCGTCCGATATAATAAGAAAATATCAGTTTGCAACATCAAGCAGCAAACAAACTGTTTTTAACATCTAAAAATGAATGGAAGTGAGTGCGACCAGAAGTCTTGAGCCAAAAACATTCAAATGGCTGCGCCCACTCATACGCAAAGAGTAAGGTGAATAGTGCTTAGAAATATCAACGTAGAAGCAGCAACTTTTCATTTTCTGTTGGTCTTAGTACACAATGTAACTACAAAAGAGTCCAACTTTACAAAGGAAAATAATCAAACTTTTTTTTTTTGAGGAAGATGATACTGGTCTAATCTGATTCAATGATTTATGATAAGATAACATAAAAGTGGTCCTGCCAGACCCGGATATTGGCTGAATAGAATAAAAAACTGTTTGGTAAAAAACTCTACAGTTGATCAAACTCAGCTGTTTAACTCTAGGGTAAAAATGGATTGTTCCTATAAAAATGTAGCCTATTTAGTTCTTTGTATAAAGAAGCATATTTCCAATCTTCTATTCTAATCTAATCTCAGATTTCATTCAACAATTTAGGCATTTAAGTGACCCTGAAATTTGCTTTCTGATATAGTTCAAATACATAGCTGTTATACAGGTATATGGCACCAAGTTTGATACCTAACCCTATCTAGCTGTAGCTGTGATGCCATCCCAAGACCGGTTACTCACTAAAGCTAAGCAGGGCTGAGCCTGGTCAGTACCTGGATGGGAGACCACATGGGAAACACTAGGTTGCTGTTGGAAATTGTGTTAGTCGGGCGAGCAGGAGACACTCAACCTGTGGTCTGTGTGAGTCCTAATGCCCCAGTATAGTGAAGGGGACACTATACTGTCAGTGGCCGCTGTCTTTCAGTTGAGACGTTAAACCAAGGTCCTGACTCTCTGTGGTTATTAAAAATCCCATGGCACTTCTCATAAAGAGTAGGGGTGTAAACCGTAAACCTGGCCAAATACTCCCTATCGGCCCTTACAATCATGGCCTCCCAATCATCCCCATCCACTAAATTGGCTCTATCACTGTTTCTTCACTCCACCAATAGCTGGTGTGTGGTAAGCCTGTGGCTGCCATTGCCATTCCAATCTGCCATTGCATCATCCAACTGGATGCTGCACACTGGTGATGTTGTGGACCCCCCCCCCCCCCCCCCCCCATGATTGTAAAGCGCTTTGGGTGTATGGCCATACACAGTAAATACACTATAAAAGTACACATCACATTACATAGGGATAATCTTCAGTTACCCAATTTTTACAGGGGAGTCATCTATAAAGAGAGGGTCGCCTATGACAAGCAAAACTTATGCTGATGATGTAGCCATTTGTTTACTCTTGTCTTTTTTGGGTTCATTTGTTCTCCTTCCTTGCATTGTCCCCCTCCTGCTGTCACTCTGCTTCCTTCACCTTCTTTTCACAAGTTTCCTTCCCCTCTGTTTTGTTGTCCTGACTATGTTAATTTTACAGATATTTTATGGTCTTGACATTATATCCAGTCCATTACAAACCAGCTCCAAATTCTTATAACACATTTCACCGGGAGTGTTGCTTTAGCTGCAGATAATGAGCTTTAAAGGCCTTCAGTTTCCTTAATGTCTTTCCACTGCATTACAGCTTACATTACAGTTATCGATTGCACTCAGTATTTTACAGGTTTATGCCCAGTGGCTCTCTTTCAGTTGTCTCCTCTGAATTGTTGGCCTTAGCTGTACAGTGCGTCCTGGTTACTGGACATTGACATCATCTGCCCTCACTTGCACAAATAGGCCAGGATGAGGCTAAAAACCGACTCCTCCCCCTCCTTGGCACATGGTTGCCACAGGAACCCACATCGCCCTTTTGCCAAGCACAAAGCATATCAGACCTGGGTGTTGATTGAGTTCCTTCATCATCAGGGGTTTCTTGGGAATCTCGTATCTGTGCTTCTAATCGAAAGTGGCGACATGTTGACTTGCACAGACAGAAACCTTCTCACATAGTGGTGTTTGTTCACAGTGTTTTTCATCAGATCTGGGGATTTAGGGGGAAGGGAAGGGTGAATTATGTGTAAGCAGGATCAGTCCATCCAGCAGCACTAATTAATTTTATGAAATGATTTGATAAAAGACCATGGAAATATCTTTATATGTTTGTCGAGTTGTTCTGCTTTAATATTGAATTGTCTGTCCTCGTTCGCTCTCTTGTGCGGTTTGGTTTGTGTGTGTTTTTGCAGGTTTGTCTGTGCAACTGCCAGTTGTCTAGCATTCACATGCTGCGTTGAGCTCTTGCCCAGGGCATATTGAGCATGCTTGCAGTGAAAGGGAACAATACAGGTGACATATGAGATACTCTGGCAAATATGCCTGATCTGCACCGCTATCTACATGACCCAGTTACTCACACACACTTATACACTCACCTCCCTAGCAAAATACTCCACATATGGGAGTACCTTCTCTTTGTAGCTTGTGCCAGAGGTTGTAATTATTACCGTTATTTGATAAAAAAAAAGACTTTCAATTGTTTCTTTTTCCTTCACAATTATATTTTCCAAGCATAAACTTACAGTGCAAGAAAATAGTGTAGACTAGATTATGCAGTTATGCACAGCATTTGTAAAGAGTACGGATGTACAGTGACTACATGACATGTTTGTGATTGGTGATTTATTTTTATTTTTTTGTCAAAGTGTCACCAGAGCTGAAATATATGGATGCAGTGACACCAGTATCGGGTATCGGGTCGATACTTGGTTAAAATACTCCTACTCGTATTGTACATGAAATGCTGAAACCACTCACCGATACCACTCAACAGTATTTTAGTACATGGATGTGATTTGTTGTCCTACCTGACTTCAATGTCTTAATGTATTAATTAATCAATTCCTTTAAAAAACATTATTAACAAATCGATACTGAAGAATAAACCAAATATGCAATATGATCCTGTGAGAGTTTGTGTATTTGTAGCAGTAAATTGCTTAAAACATCTTAATATTTTAGAGAAAGTAGTCAAAGTTTGCATAATCAACTATATAGTTAAACTTTTTGATTATCTGACCTGTGGATTAATAACAGCCTTGGCAGGACTCGCGAATATAACTAAGAACCATACATTACAGGGTTTTATGCGTCCCCAATATGCAATGTAATGAGAGTGACTCCATAACGTAATGTACACTGCACACACCTGATTATGTAATGTCTTGGATGCGTGTTAGCGCAAGGGATAACTTATCCTTTAAATGTTCTTGCTTAATTGGTAATCGATAAGGTTTATTAATTTACAGGGTTATTAACAATGTGTGTATAGTTTGGGCTTGGAATAGACTTCTGTTAAAGATTTTTTGTGTTCATCCTTGCAGGCATAAATAAAACCTCTGCTCAAATGAATTACACTTTCATTGAAACCAAATCTAAGAAGTATCGGAATCGGTATCTGTATCTGCGAGTACACAGATTAAAATTCTCGTGCTCGTATCGGTTTGTAAAAAAGTGGTATCTGTTCATCCCTACTAGAATATGGCCTGTGTCTGAGCATATTAAAATATACAATAACACTAAAATATAAACAACATAGATCAAGACCATTCACCATTTATAATAATGTTTTTTGAGACCCTAATCTCCCTTTTTTTTCTTGGAGAGGAAATCTTTGGGTCTGTAAATGTTAAAAAAAGAGAAATGTATATTAGATGCAAGTTTTCAAAGAAGCTTACCCTATTTTTTGTGTTAGTTAATTGTGCCCTATGAAGAAAATCTTGGTATACCTAGTCGAATAACAAGAGATCACTATTTGGAAATGGCCATACCCTGAGCCTTAGACATCATTGTTTCCTCGTTCTCATGTAAACTATGCTAGTATAAACCCTGGTGGACAAAAGGCCAATCAGAACATGAAACAGACTGTTTCGTGACTATTGGCTTGAAGCTATTTTAGGTCAATTACGTCATTCAGACCTGACGAGCAACTGAGCCATCAGGAGATCACCAGCCAAAACACGGACTAATATGTTGCACTTGAGATAATTAAAATGCAAACCCCAGGCTGTGTTTTGAGATTACAACCATGATAATGTCCTCCCTTAAGTCTATCAAAGATTATAATAAACTTACTATGTATCTGGGACTCTTTTTTTTTTTTGAAAACGGGAGACGCAGCAAAAGTGAATAGTTTCTTTTCATTGTGTTACTTCAGCTGGTCAGAATGCTAAATGCAGGATATGGTTTACAGCAGGGGCATTGACATAAAGCTCTACTGGGGCACATTCAAGCTGTAGCGGCAGGAGATGTGCACCGCAATGCTTTTCTGTGCACCTGCGTCAGGTTGTTTTTGCCTAAACATTGCTTTTACAAGCGTTGGTTTGACTGTATATAGGGAATAACATGTTTATTCTGGGATTAGTACTTTTAATAAATACACTTGCATATACAGTAAATCATAACTCAAAGCTTTTACTGGGGCACGTACCCCTTGCTTACAGATTATACTTTATACAGTCTATAGATTATAAAGAGTTCAGATGCAAAAGCCGCTAAACGCCACTTCCACCAAAAATGAGCTAATGACATTGAGCGAATGCTTTAGACAAGTAGTACATGTTCAACAAAAATTTTTGCTTCAAATCGTCTAAATCCCAGCGCCAGCACATTCAGAAATAACAGTTTGTTTGCAAAATCCTCTAAACGCCACTGACCTTTGACAGCAAAAGCCGATATGTCCCGATAACCAATCAGAAGGCAGGAATCGAATCATGTTTTCAATATAAGTGTAGCATGCACTCATAACATTTTCAGCAACTCTGTTTCACCAAGATGAAGTTAAACAAGATGCCGTTCTTTTATCCCACATGAATGCTATGAGGATAAATGAGACGAAAAAGAGACCAAGACCTTAAGTATAGTGAGAATGAATAAATGACAGCTTCTAAAAGTGTCTGAGAGACATCCCCTTTCTGTTCAGTAGGCCTACCTTGTGTTTTATTTGCTAATGTAAGCAATTTTTTAAAAGATAAATATAATGTATAAAACTATCCATTATTTATATTATTTAATAATACCTATACATCTGATGAGCCTTTTATACACAATGCACAGATATTGATGTTTCACAATGTTTTTACCCTACATTTTTTAAATCTAACAAGCTTAGTTTGCAATGTTTACATTGCTCTACTTTAAATTTAAATCCAAAATATCAGAAATGACAACAGATTGTTAAGATATAATTAATTTCAATTTTAATGGCATTGATTAATGCATTGATTAATGCATAAATTCATTTTCCTTCTGCTTTGTTCCTGGTTTACCACAGCAGAATGATCCACCACTTAACAGATTTATGTACTTATAATTTAAGGTGGTTTGTGTAATGTGTTTTATATTTGGTAAAATAATTTCTAATTGCATCTTTAGTGCTTTTTCTCCTAATTACAATGTCTTGTCCCAATAGGTGGATTTAGAGGTTTTTGCAAAAAAAAAAAAAAAAGCACAAGTGTATTTATCTGGCTTGACACAAAATCTACAGTACCTTTGTCTAAAGTGATATTTTGGAAAAAAGTTATTTCATTTACTAGCTAATAACCTTTTCATTATCTATAAAATGAAACTTTTGAACCTGATCTGAGGAGCCTGATAGAAAATGCTCATTTATTAAAAAAAAAAAAAAGGTCTGATGGATTTAGAGGGTTTTGCATCTAAACCATTCATACATACATTCAGCACGTCTAATGTATGAGGCATGTCTAATTGTACCTATTGTTATTTAATCATGTTTATTGTAAAATTTGCCAAAATTTGTTTATTGTAAATTATAAAAATATATAAAAAATGGTAACAAACATATGTAGACTGCTTAGTATTGTTTAGTTCACGTTTAAGCATCATCTCTTATCACTCAGCTTTTACTGCAATTTTTCTAAAGTGAAAGAATAGCACCACATTATTAAATGTCATCTGTTTATGCAGAGGTTGATATCAATATTGGCTTTACATTACAGCTTAAAAAATACAACACGATACAACTGCATCAGAGCTGAACTCATTAATAGTCATGATTGTTCCAAAGATGGTCAATATAGACCTTCTGATCCTAGGAGTATTTTATGGAGTAATACATGAGCATATAAAACCATATCTGAAAAATGTTTGAACTTGCCTAAACCACATACCTACTGTGTAGCTATCAGTGAACAATTTACCTTATTAAATCAATGCAGTAAATAGCAACGTTAAGCTAAAATGAAATAAAAAAGTGTGTATCTACAGTATGTGCATTCCTTATCGAAAGGAGACATGGATGACATACAAGAATGGTATAAATAGGGTTGGGGGTTTAACTGTCGGCTGATTCCTGACATCCTTTTGCTAAAGAAGAGCTTGTATGGCCCACAATGGGACCAAAATCTCCCATCATATCTGCAGTCATCTTCTCCGCAGGAGCCAACAACAGGCTTGAATCCTCTCAGCACCCTATTCACACTCTGCATGTTCACACACACACGCACACACACACACACACACACACACACACAC